>JAYMFT010254163.1:0-40423 GCA_038088735.1 Panulirus argus
TATACACACACATATATATGCCCATGAGTGTAGGGAGTTCACGACATTTCACAATTTGAACATCTGTTGAACTCAAGGTATAAAAAAACGGTCAATTCTACCCATGAGTCCGGACTGTGGAGACACCCCATGTATATACCTCACTTGGCTTCATGCTCCTCAATGTAAACTATACCGTCAAACCTCAAGTGATTCGCTCTCGAAAATAATTTTTCACTCAAAAAAAAAAAAAAAGTCTTTTATCTATCATTCAGTATCGGTTCTATTGACCGGGAAGCTTTATTTGAATATTTTTTTTTTATCTAAACAAGAAGAAAGTCGAGTGAAAATGCATATGAATTCAGGAGGTTGACCGTATCTGTTACATATGACGTGTGATTGGACTAAAGGCTGTAATGTACTGTGTGCTGCTCTTACTAACCGTGCCTATGATTGGCCAATCTTTCAACGTAGTGCTTACCCAGTAACCATAGTTGTCATCTTTTGCTGTATCAAGAGAGAGATAGGGTGGGGAAGGCCTTTGGCCAGTGTGACATTAAAACCATTACTGTGGGTTATGATGTAGTGCTTCTAAATTAAGCACGTGGTGTAAAAGAGTAAATCCACAACAATCTCGCTTCATTAAATTTTACGCCATCGACAATGATTGTCCCGGGCCCACCCAGCCAGGGTTACCAACCTGTAGCTTCGGCTAGCGCGTGGAATAACGCGTATGTGACTGATAACATTTAAAAAAAGTTTCAAAACTGTACATATATGTGTATGCACAAGATACATAATTATAAAGGTGTTATTAAATTAAAAGAATAGAAAACTTGTTAGGTTACACAGATCAGTCTTTCTCTGTCTCCTTCTGGTCATATACATATATAGATATCAAATGTTTAATGGAGGCGGTGGTGGGGTTGGCAGCCCTGGTCGTTGCCGCCATCTGGCGACAGGTCTCAACTGACCGTTCGTCTAACCATCAGCCAGCCAAGTGTTATTAACGTTCATGCAAACTCATAAATCCATCACAATATCAGTACCATATCACGATATCCACCCCCCGCCCCACCACCCCGTGGGCAGAGCGCTGTATACGTGCATGCCGACTCGTAATCTCTTCCCGCCTCGTAACTTTCACATCAGCTGATTTCTGTTTTCATTTTGACGCGCCTAAACTCCAGGTTTTATTTGAGACGTTGACGTCATAACCGTGTCCAAAAACGCGGCCCCGATAACTCACAACTTGTGAATATTCTTTATATGTTATTTAGTTTGAAATGTTGGCATCTGGTTAGTCAGTAATTGGATATAATGGTTAATAAAATAGAGAGCATATGGTTCATCGTTAGTGTATACAACCAGGAAATGTGGTCCTTATGGAACGGGGTGACGCATGGCATGCGTTACGGCGTTCCGACCTTAATAACAGTTAGATTTAGGGGGCATTTTAGCTTGTAGCGAACTGATGATTCACCTTAACAATATAGATGCGAGGAAATTAGTAAAACAATGCTTTGTGGCAATTCCCCATAAGAGCTTTTCACGCACGTGTATATATATAGAATATAAGCCATAACAGCATATAACCTCCTGTCGTTCCCACCCGCACCACACAACATACATCCAATTAAAATGTGGATTTCTTTGGGTACAACATATGTTAATGACACCAATTTACTATCTCGACCCATACAGATCCCCCACGCCAGCCTAATCATACCTCACGAACAGCGACTCTCCTTTCCATTCCATGTACCCAGATATATGAAACCCTTTGTATCTTGCTAAATAACACAAGGGGTTCGAAAGGAAAATACTGGGCCCCACCAAATATGAGACGCCGCAAAGCGAGAGAGAGAGAATATCCAACTCGATAAAGCGAAGCCAACTAAGACAGGATATTAAAAGGAAAGCAATACTCCGTTCAAAGATGACACTGCATTCTGCGTATCATCTTCAAACACACACACCCACTGCAATGCGCACGCGCGCGCGCACACACACACACACACACACACACACACACACACACACCAATACACACATACATACACACTGCAAGACATACAAACACACACACACACACACATACACACGACAATGTGACTGTGCCAGTCATGCAGAAGTATAAAAAGTATGAGTGAAAAAAAAGTTGGAGACGAGGGCCCTAGAGTTTAGAACCCCCCCCCCCATCAATGTATAGTACAAATAGACAATTACACACACACACACACACACACACACACACACACACACACACACAGTGCCAAGCCAGTGACTCTTGCCATTCGACTCCCAGTGTCAGCCTTGCCTTCGTAAGGATTACCAATCGAATCTCAGAATCACCCTAGTCTTCGTTTTCTAGAACTAGCATCATTCAGTATGTTCAAGTTACCTCGATATCCTAATCTGTAAATCACCGATGTAGTTGTCATGATTCTAGAACTAGCATCATCCCTATTTCGGTAACATCCTGGTATTGATATTTTATCATCCCTATTTCGGTATCATCCTAGTCTTGATATTCCAACTTTATGATAATTCTACATTTAGTGCCACATCAATTCTGAGACAGCACCAACCACAGTATCATTTTGGTATCATTTATTCAACCTGAAAAACATCCCCCAACGTGATTCTATTCCCTGGTATATGTATGTTTCCAGCGCCAGCAGCACTCCCCAATCGTGATATCAATCCAATCCCTGCCCCTAGCGCCGATCAGAATACAACTCCCGTGAGAGCATCGCTCCCCAATCGTGACATTCCAATCCCTGCTCAACGCTAATCTGAATGCAGTTTCCCCGAGAGCATCACTCCCCAATCGTAATATCATTCCAATCCCGGCTCCATGCCAATCTGAATACCATTTCCCTCATATCTGTAAAGTCGGACGCACATCTTACACGCCTCCTCTTTTGAAGGTGCCGTTCAAAATATCACTGGGTCAGCCGAGTAAAGATTTTCATATTTGACAGTATAATATGGCCTACAATATGGCTGAGTGAAGCGATTTTTTCCTATTCAGTTGAACCGGTGGAGAATCCAGACTCGAAGTTAGGGTGCCGAGGCCACACACGCCTCTTGGTGGATGATAGTGGGCCTTGGGTGGATTCTCCCAGCCTGCGGTGGATGAATCTGTCGTCTTCAGTGGATGCGTCTTGCTTCTTGGTGGATCTGTGGCATTCTGGTGGATTTCTCTCCTCGCTGGTGGATAGACATACTTCGGGTGGAGTTGATCCATCTCTTGGATGACCGTGAGGCTCTCGAAGATGTTTGCTTTGTTTTACATCGTGGTGGATCATGACGCTTTGATGGTGCTCTTGGTGGATCAGTTCCTGGATATCTGGTCCTCCACTTAATGAAGTGTGTGGTTCCGGTGGATCTGTGTGGATTTTTTCAGTACTCCTGTTGCATCTCGGAATTCGAGAGGAGTGGGAGTCTGTCTCTCTCTCTCTCTCTCTCTCTCTCTCCTGGACTATGGCTTTCCAGCCGATCCGTGAATCTATCTTCCTATCTCTACGTTAGATAACGAGATTGAAGAAAAACCTTTCATCCCAGTTGATGTGGGCGGTAAAAATAAAGATATAATTCGAGTCACGGCAAATTCATCTTTTCGACCCTTGGTCAACAAGGGGAGGCCTTCAGCTGACATGGGTCTGCAATAGAGGAGTCTTCCCCTGGGTCAGTAGGTTCGCCCACTGGTCAGCTCTGTGTGTGTGTGTGTGTGTGTGTGTGTGTGTGTGTCTGTGTGTGTGTGTGTGTGTGTTTAGGGGAGGTGGAGGTCAATAATCGTACTTGCTTTATTGTGGTTCTGGCGGCTCTTGTGGGCCAAGATAACACTGGTGAGGCTCTGTGACCTCTTGTCTCCCTTCTCGCCCCAACAGGGGTTATCTTCGTGCCAAGCGTAATGCCCCAACACTGTTCGTATCCATCTGCGTCTGTCGTCGGTAGACTCGCATAATGCTTTCTGTATTCTCATCTACGTCTGGCGTGACTGTTGGTGTAAACTGAATTCCCTTACACGAAATTACGTAAAATTCTACCAGGGTCTTATAAATGTCTTCATTAGAATTAGAAGAGTATTATAAATCTGGCTTCTACATCCATAAAGAAGAAGATATTTAAATAAACAAACAAGGCTCCCGCTCACCCTCATCAGAATGTAAAGATTCGAGTGTTTTTTCCCCCCCTTCCAACACTTCGATTATAATCCTGATTGCAATTCATTATCATTTATAATTTGAGTCACTCTGGAATACTTGATTGCGATTATGTTGTGTCGAACCCCTCCTCCTCCTCCTCCTCTTCCTCCTTCGTCCCCCTCTCCCACAGACGATCTCACTAGCCTCCCCTTTCCCTTCCCTCTGTCTCTCTCTCCCTTTTCTCCAAACCTCTCTCCCCCACCTCCTCCCCCTCTTTCTCCCAACACAGCCTCCATCCCTCTCCCTTTCATTCTCTCTGTCCCACACCCAACCTCACTCCTCCCAGGCTCATTCCTCGGTTAACTCCTCCTCCTCCTCTAACTGTACCATATCTAGCAGTCTCCTCTATATACAGGTTGGAGTCTCTCTCTCTCTCTCTCTCTCTCTCTCTCTCTCGCTAGCACTGGCTGTTCTTCCCTCTCACCGACCCGACCCGTCCTCTCTTAAAGTCTCTCCCCCCACCCCCTTCCCCCACAACCTGTATACCCCTACAGGCCTGCGGCAGATATACGGAGACCGGCAATTTGGTTGTTAAAAGCAGATTTTTTAGCCAAACTTGGGCGATTCTGGCGAGTGGTATTGGGGCGTGATGCGACGCGTCCGGCAGGTTATCTTGGACTTTTGCTAATTATTCCACACTTAGAGCCAGTCATATCTCCCGCGCGCCAGAAGAATCCCAGATGGGTACAAATAACCATGACACATATTTCAGGGAAACTATGGGAATAAATCTATTAAAAGTTGGCTAATTCTGTGGCTCGTGGAACACAAATTGAGGTGTCCAATATATTTACGCTAAGGTATCGGCTCGAGAGCCTCCCGGGGGTGGTGTGGGGGTAAGCACAACCCCCACACCCCCTCCAGATAGACTTTTAATGGCTGTCAGAAATACTTCACTACGAAAAGTTGGCTCCCAAGGAAAATGTTTTGTGTTTGTGAAGGGGGAAAAAATATATATATATAAATTTGCGCTTTGTTCCATGCTAGCGACTTCGGAGATTGTGTTTAATGATATTGGTGCGAGTAACTCGATTTTTCTTCTCTCTTTTTTATGGGTGGGGGGAGGGGGGGAAAGGAGGAGGAGCGAATTCCAAAGCGTAACTTCGAGTCATTTCGCTAATTCAGAACGATCGTGAGAGGGTAGTTATAAGCCGTGATTATTGTAACACTGTCAGGATTTGGGGTAAGTATTCTTTCTTTCGCAATGGGTTTATGACAATTAACATTTGATCGAGATCTAAAACTATGGTCTATTCACACGGTCTATGTGGTAACGGGATCTTTGACCGATAATTCTGTACTTCGAGCAGGCGCAACAATCAATCGCTTCTGCCACAGCTCCAAATGTCCCTTCTTGCCCTACGCTGGACAATACGTGGCTGAAATTTCGTCTGAAGTCCGCAATATACCGGGAACTGGTATGACGGTAGTGGGATGAAGGTTTATAGGCGTAATAGTTTTCGTAGCGAGCAACTCCTGCTGTGGTTTGTGACGCGGGATTCGTCTGGGTGATGGATTTTCAAGGGGAGTAGGGAGGGGGGGGGGTAATTTCATAGGAGGGTCTATAGGCGTATCGTATGGTGGTTAATGTGGTAGGGGTTGTAAGTGGTTCCTGTAACAGTTTATGGTCGTGGTTTAAAGAGAAAAAAAAAATTCCCCGAGGACGACGGTTTATATGGTACGTGGTTTATGTGGTACAAGTCTGTGACCGAGGTTTACTCGATCAAACTATGGGTTTAACTCCTGTAGCCCGAGTCTATGGCCGTAGTTTGTGTGCGTTGCGTCGTGTTTTATGCAGAAGAGACGTGGGCGTGGTTGATATAGTAGCCCTAGGTCGTGTTTCTCATACCACATCCTAATGGCTTATGTGGCAAAGTATATACTTCTTTTCTACTCTCTTTTTCTTGTGTGTGTGTGTGTGTGAGAGTGAGTCCAGCCTATTGGGCCAGTCGACTCCGGCAGTGGATCAGTATATATAGTTTATGATGGGCGCTGTTTTAGGTACGCCTTTGAAGTCGTGGTTCATAATACATTAGTTTTGAATGCAGTGGTGATCACATCCTGTGTGCGATTATGTAAGTGCAAGATTAACGTGTGGTGCAAGGAGGCTGATGAAGGGGATTGCCATACACTGCTGGACACAGTTACAGTTGTAGTTTAGACACGACGTCTGTTGCATACAAACAATTTTAGGGAGGTGGTAAGGCTTCAACAAGCAATTCTAAGACATATGAAACAGACAGCATACATTCCAGCTATCTATCTATCTATCTATCTATATATATATACATATATATATATATATATATATATATATATATATATATATATATTTATATCTATATATACAATACATTTATGGCAAAGAAAATATACTTTCTAGTATGTGGAAGAAACTGAAAATGTAGTACACAAGTTATAATGCGACATAACACTAGAAACAAGATGTGGAGATTCTTTACCAAGAAAAACAGGCTGTCAGAGAAAAAGAATTATATGCTGAGGTCAGTGGCTTTTTACGTGGCACTGTAATGCATGTACACAAAAGTACAAAGGCATTCAGAGTCTGCAGAATGTGCAAAGGAGGAGGAGAGGATGGTGCAGATGGAAAGGGTGAAACTGATAAAGAAGGGGATAGTCATAATGAGAATACAAAGAGTGAAATAAGCGAACAGAGAAAAGAAATGTATGGAGAAAATGTTGACGAGTGAAATGGAAGAAAAATCAAAACGGCTGACGAAAATAAGAATAGTGCGAGTCATTAAGAATAAAAGTGGTCAAAGGTTGAGAAGAAGAAGAAAAAAACAAAATAAAGGAAATGAAGACATCAACAGATAAGACGAGAGACAAGACTACATTCAGACAATATCAGATATTTTGATTACTGATTGCAACTAAACTCGAACAGCAAGAGACCACTGGGAAGAATTCAGAAAGTCATTGATTAATGCAGTAGGAGTGGAAAGATTTAGGGCTGCGTATAACCACTCCAGAATCTATATGAAGGCGCTCCTGTTCGGAACCCTAGAAGCCAGAGGATGCCACAAGTAGGGAAGAATGTGCACTACATCAAATGACACATCAAAGATAACGTCGCAGTCCTAACCATCATAACAGAAACTTGGTTCACCGAGAAAGTGAAGCATGAAGCAAACTTGAAACAATTCAAATGTTTCAAGCACATGACATGAAACAGGGATGAGTATCATGTGTATGTGTAGCATGTTGGAAGGATACAGAGAATGATAATTCACAATACATCTGACCCAGTTGTAGTGAATAATCCAGCAAAAAGAAATAATAAACCCACTATCATATATCCTCCCCCCAAAGGAAACTAAGTAAAATAAATAGATACATATACAAAAAAAGATAATAATGGATCAGTAGATGAATGAGGTCAACTCCAGAGGCTAATTAATCTTAATTAGTCATTAATCTGTAGACAGGAGGGAACGACATGATAGACCTTACCTTTGCTGAGAACATGGCACAGTAAAGAGAGCCATACAAAACATGGACAGGAAACCAGTGTTGTTATTCTCATTCGCGAACAAGGGGAAAGCAAATATGCAAGAATACCCCTTAATGTGGTGGGAAAAGTAACTACATGACCCCAAGGAAATATGCAGGATGTTAACTGAACAGTACAAATACAATATCGAACTGGAAAAGCAAGGAGAAAGTAGATTAACTTTATCCAAAATGATAACATTACAATCAGAAATACTCAGGTATCGTTAAATGATATGCACTAGAGCCATTGGGAAGCTTAGAGCTAATCAAGCTCCGGGGCTGGGAGGAGTATCAGCAACAAGGAAAGCACTGATGTTACTGACGAGACAAATGTCTCGACAAAAGCCAGGTAGGAGACATTTACAAAACGACATACGTAACACCAATATACATGGGCGGATTTAAGCCTAGTAGTATAGGCCAGTCAGCCTAGTCGCTCACGCAATGGAAGTATTTGCGTGACAAGTGGACACAGACCAGAACATCTGATTAAATACAACTGTGTGATTAAAGGTCAACATGCATTTGTACCAGGAAAAAGAATGCTAACCATGTCATTAGCACATTACAATAGCATAAATGAAATTTGAGTGTTAAGATTAATAATGGACATTGTTCTGCTCGATCTCGCTAAGGCAATGAGCAAAGTATACCACAGAATTTTGCTAGAGAAAGTTGCGAAAGAAAACATCAAGGGTAAGATGGTTCAACGAGTTTTAAACTAAAAGATGATTCAAAAGAAGTATGAGAAGGTAATCACGTCTGATGATGATGTTCTATTAAGGGACACCATAAGGAACGGTATTAGCTTCTGTGCCGCAAGGTCAGCGTCCAACTTAAAGGACATTAACAAATTAAGTGAGGATTCAGAAGAACTTTTTAAAAGCAAAACCGACGGGACAGAACATATGACCTATCACTTCACAGCCTGCATAATCTGCGCATGGCCACAAATTGAAGGGATAAGAGGACAATGTCATAAACTCAAAACCCCTCACCAGTGGAAGAAACAGAGATATTAAGTGTGCAAGAACATCTATGGAATGTACCAATAACATATTTAACACAAATATACAAGGACCTCGGAAGAAAGCCAGATGGAGTGTTCGGTGTATAGGTACCAGAAGAAATAAGAAACATGTATGGAGCAACTAGTGAGCCATTTGAAAGATATCTTGATATTTGGTTGAATGTCAGTCCAATGTGAACCCATAATCTATAATCATGTAATGGGCGTAGCGGTAGAGAAAAGAAAATAGTATAATTTATCAAACAGTGTGTGCGGTGAGCGCTTACACGCTATCCCTGCCTTTTAAAAAGCTCGTCGACACTCTTATGCTCTCTCTCTCTCTCTCTCTCTCTCTCTCTCTCTCTCTCTCTCTCTCACACACACACACACGCATCCTCATCTACTTTACAATTCCACATTTTCCATGCCCCCGAGAACCTCTCTTAAGAATTATTCACACACAGTGGCAAAAAAAAAAAAAAAAATAGATGAATATCCCCTCCCCTTCGCCCCTCCTGCCCTTCCCCTTAAACAGTCTTGGCGCTATGATTCATCAACAGCAGATGACAGTTCAAGTCGATGCCCAAAGCCCGTAGGAGGTACTGACCCAAAGGTAGCAGTAGCCAGCCCTAGAAACCCTCTTGTTTACCTTCCATTCGCCCACACTGGTCGGGGACGCTGGTCGCACGCCTACGTGACTTGACGCGCTCACCAGCAACAGACCTTGAAGCTAATGCTGCTGGTTTCCGGATTTTAAGATTCTAAGAACGACACGACGACTCTTCGACAGGTCGTTAAGCTCCTTGAGCACAACGATAGGACTCTCGGGTATGATGATGTCCTTGACCTTTGACCTGATCCTTAAGGGTCAGGTCAAAGGCCATGCCATCATATCCAAGTATAATACCATCGTATTCACGCATCATACCGTCGTGATTAACTATCGTACAGTCATGCCCAAATGTCGTACTGTCGTGCTACAGACACACGACAAAACACACTTTTATTTGCAGTGTTCATCTACCTTTCCATGTGCCCCTAATTTTCTATCTATCGCGATGAGTTTACCTCGCACATCTATCTATACTCCTACTGAACTATCAGAAACACATGTAACGTGCCTGTCTATCTAAATCTGACAAACTCACTAATCAGACGAAAGCTGTCATCAGAGAATCTCCTTCCTCATGCCTTCATCTTCAAAACAGTCCTTATAGTACGTAGTTTTAAGAAGCGTTTCAGTATCCCACCACCACCACCCGATACAACAACGGTAACTCTATACTATAATCTCGCCTGACGGTGTGGTTACAAATACCATATGATGTCGACATTAACCAGAAAAAAAAAAAAGCAAAGGTCACAAGAGGGGCTGCTCGACTTAAATCCCACTCGCCCTCTGCCGTTCCTGGGTGGTCATTGCATCCACGCATTTGAAGCCCCAGTGACGTGTGTTTCCCAGAAGGACGATCATTAATCAGCGATTCGCTCTGTTGCTTAACCCCTTCAGCACGATCCTTGAGCACAAGGGTACGTACGATCCTTGGGCAACGGGGTACGACCCTTGGTGAGAATGGCGTGGCACAAGGATACGACCCTTGAGCACAAGAGGGTACGACCTCAGAGCACGAGGGTACTATCTTTAGGCAATAGGGTACGACCCTTGAATATCTAAACGGTGCGGCCTTTGACCTGACCCTTCGGGATCGGGCCAAAGGCCACGCCATCATACCCAAGGTTCGCACCATCGAGCTCAAGATGTATAGAGTACTTCTCACGGGGGTTTGACAGTACTCGCCTGTGTACTGTGTGTAGGTCCACGAGGAGCCAAAATATGCACAAATAACTCGCGTATCTCATGGGTTAAATATGTAACGTGTGTGTGTGCGTGTGTGTGTGTGTGTACACACTTTGGTGAGGGAGTTGAAGGGTGGCATTGTGTGGCACGCCAGGGGAAGTGTCTCTTGGTTTCAAAGGCGCCACAGAAGTCGCGAGGACTGATCATGTCATTAACCCAGACATCAACATCATCCCCTCCCTAAACACAAAAAAAAAAATATTCACCATCCCGCAAGAAATCGTGTATACTTCACAAAGCACGTCTTAAGTCACACTTGGGTTCTCTCTCTTCACTCATACCATATTCTAGCAGAACAAGACGAGCCATATTCTAGTAAAACAATATGTACGTTCTACTAGATCCCAGCATGTTCTACTCCAACGGCTTACTGTGCTCGCTCCGTACTCTACGTGAGCACACAACACTTTGTTTTCATTCCTGTGCTACGCTGTGTTCTCTCAGGTCAGGCTATGTACTCGCGGAGTACAGTGATTACCCTTCAGCCAGTGTACTTACTCTCTGGATTACAATATTTTCATCTGGGTCGGATGATGGGCACAAGAAGTACCAGCAAAGCACACTTTTCACCGTCTACTAACGATGTATGTATATAAAGCGCACGATATATTTATAAGGTTCGGTATGCATACAACGTACACTATGTATTCATAAAGCTCACTATTTAGCATAAGGCAAACTAAGTATTGTACACAGCTGCACTGTGTATTCATAAGGCTGTACTATGTATTCATAAGGTTGTGCTATGTATTTATGAATTGCACATTGTGCTCATAAGGCAAACTTTGTGCTCACGGTTCCCCATGCAACTAATATCCCGAACTGGGGCCCGTGTGTCCCCGCGTCCTGACAGAGCACATGATGGAGTGCGTCGATTCTGTAAAAATTCTTATAAAAACACGTTACATGTAATTAGGAGCGTTTTACAGCAGGGGTCCGTCTATGTAGCGGGGGTCTGTACAGTAATCCGGCGGGAGGGAGAGGAGGGAGAGGGCAGTGAGAGGGACGGATAGCCCGGCGGGATTAGCGGTGTTGCAATGCGGATTTAGTGGGGTTTGTTTTGGCCCGGGATTAAGAATGAATGAGAGGGAGACGGTCCAGACTTAAGGTGCAAGGGAGGGTGGAAGGAAGATTTGCAGTCGACAAGGCTGGTAAATGAGGGAGGGGGAAAACGAGGGAGGGGAGGGAGGGGAGAGGAGGGGAAGGGAGGTCGAGGGCTGAAGAAATGTGAAGACAATCAAAGGCAGTAAAGGGGAATCAAGAAGAAAGGGGGGAAAAAATGAGGGGAGGGGGTAGCGGGAGGGTAGGGGGAGGGAAGATGAGGCGGGAGAAGAAATATCACATTCCTACCGTGGCGATGCCTCTTAATGCCTCTGGTACGTCATATGGGGATCCTGAAACGTGCCCCCAGTGTGGAGTTATTGCTGCTTGATGTCCGTTTCATCGAGTTTCAAGCAATGGTCTTTTACGGGCTAGCGGGCAGACACGATCCCATACAACTACTCACCATAAGAAGGGAAACTGTTCAAGCCTTAGTACGTATAATAAAGAAAAAATACTTTTCTCAGAAATGGTCTGTGGCCTTCGCTTCATCAAACCAGCAGAGAACCTGAACAATTTTCAAGCAGTTTTCACCTCCCGGTACTTGCAATTATTTCAACAGCAGCTAGAGACTGCTAACATTAACACAGCGATGGCTTAGTTTGCCCGATAGCTTAAAGAAGGGAAAACGCCAATATGACAATGACTGACAGAGGGTATTACCAAAAATCCAACATTACCTGACAACTGTGTATAATCTGAGCATGATGTGTGTGTTCGGAAAGAGCAAATGGAAAAATCGAATACTATCGTTACAATTGGTGTATTCTGCGTACGTATGTGGTGTGTAGAACTGATCATAGGAGAGTTAAAGATATCGAAAATCAAGTTGTATTCGTAATTAAATATCTGTACTGCACGAGGGAGTTTTACACTCATGTGGCCCCGTGTGTGTATGTGTGTGTGTGTCTGTGTCTGTGTGACGGTGGGGAAAAGCAAGGCATATCGAGTAACTGACGAGCGATCAGTACAGGGCGGCAAGAACCACCACACATGAGGTGATTATATAGAATTGCAAGCCGCCCGCGGGAACGTCTCGTCGACTTTCCCATGAAAATGAATGATTACCGGGAGTGACCTCAACACAATCACTGCTTCCTTCCTCCCCCCCAAAACCCACCCCACCCCTTCCTCCCTTTCTTCCCTCATGGAGCCTCACTCCTTGATCCATCGCCTTCTCCTCCTCACTCACGCTGTCGCTTTGAGACTTATTATGACTTGTTGTTGTGAGGGTATTTGTTAGCTTTGCTTGCTACCTATTGTTTCACCACTGCTCTCTAGTTTACGTACGATACGTTGCATGATGTTCTTCCAGTATCACGTTGCAGTCCCACCTCACCTTCACACAGCCTTCCAAACATCTCAACTACTCGCCTCACCACATCTCCCTCCTACACCTGCACATCATCCTCCCGCACGCCCATCTTACCAACGACTGTCCTCACCCTAGACTCATTATGTGTCTATGTCTATCCCAATGACAAGACCTGCCGCCCCTCCTTGCCAACCTCCAACCCCCCCTCCCGCAAGCCTGATCCTTTCCCTATTTCCACCAAAACTCCAAGAGTCTGCCTTCCAAAGCCTTCACCAAACTCCAAAATCTCCTATTCTACGTGGAACTTCCTCGGCCCCACCTTCTCCCGACAGGACGCCTCCCTAGCCTTGCACCCCACACCTCCCCCAACATCAACCCCACCTTCCTATCTTGCCCTTCCCCTTCACCTTCCCTGCCCAAGCCTCTCCCTTCCCTACATCCTCCCTACCCATCTTTCTCTAACTCATCCTCCCCTGGTCCCCCTCTAGCCCTCTACACCCCCACCCAAAGCCCCCTCCCCACACCCTCCACCATCCTCAGTAACCCAGCGTGGGGTCTTCAGAAATCATCATAATTGCGTTTCATGTTCGTGATTAATGTGATAGAGAAATGAATCGTCCCAGCAGTTCGTTTGTATTATTACATCGAAGCTTCGTGTGGCTTATTTGGGCATGTGGTTGTTTGTGGTGGTGGTCGCCGCTGTTGGGCTGCTTGCAAATATGGGTATCTAGATTTTTAGTAATGTGGATATGCTATATGCTGCTGTCGGGGTATGTAGGTGTGTGAAGTGGTGGTGTTTTGCATCCATGACTGTTCGGCCAGGAGCTAGACGTCTGAGTGTGTACTTGCTTGGGTAAGAGAGTGTTCGAGTAAGTGGCTTGTTGGAATTGTAGTTGTTTGGGTTGGAGATTGCCTGCGGGAGCGGTGGTTCGTGGTACCGATGTACTCCGCGTAAGATAGCGTTTGATAAAGTGGCTTTTTGTTTTACCAATTGTTTTCATTATGGCTGCTGGTTTTGTGTGTGGTGAAGGCACTGATGGGTTTGAGTCTACGTGGTGGAATCTGCGATTTCGTGACTATGTTAAGGATATGATAAAACAGTTCAGTACTTCGCAATTAGACGCGACTGTTATCTGCATTGCTTCCCGTCCCAGCAACAGAGAACGGTCTCAACCGACAGCTGGTGCGGAATCCTTGAGAAAGGCCTGATCAACCTTGGACCAGATATATCAATGATAAACTGTTACCCTAACGGGAAAGTCCTGCTAAAAATAGCGAAAAAAGAAAAGAGACAGAACGACGTACACAGACATAATTCCGCCATCGTTTAACAGACGGAGCGGCTGTGCGCGCGTCCAGACACGGGATAAATGACGGTGGCTGTATAGATATTTACAGCCATCACGTCGCTTTAAACACAAACACAACAAACGAGAAAACGGGAGTCGCGAGAGAGGCATTGGGGTCTGTGAGGGGTAGGGGGAGGGGATTGCTTGGGGGAAGGGGGAGGGGGGGGGTCGCTGCTGCTGCTGGAAGGCCGCCAAGTTTTTGGGTTTGCTTACCAGCGCGATGATTGCGTACGATAGTTATCACGATGACTGTGGACGATAGCTGTTACTACGGTGATTGTGTACGATAACTGATATAATGATTGTGTACGATAGTTGTTTCGGTGATTCAGAACGATAGTTGAAATAACGATCGAGTACGACAGTTATGATAATTTTGTACGGTAGTTGACATAATGTTTGTGTATATTGTTGTTATGATGGCGATTGTGTTCGATAGTTGTTACTGTTATTTTGTACGATAGTTGACACATTGCGTACAATGTTGTTATGATGGTGATTGTGGACGATAGTTGATTATGTATGTCAGTTATTATGATGGTGACTACGTTCGGTAATTATTAAGGTAACTGTGTACGCTAGTTGACATAATGACTGTGAACGACATTTGTTATGATTATTGTGCAGGACAATTGACATGATAATTGTATACCATGTTGTTATCAGGGCGACTGTGTAAAACAGTTGTTATTGTGACGAATGCGTTCGATAATCACTTTGCTCACTATGAACAGTAGATGTTATAACAGTAATTGTTAACGAATGCTATTATGATTACATCCAACAGTTATAATTATTATGTACCATTTGTATGGTGTCCGTGCACTACAGTTATACTGTGTGTGTATGATTATTATTAACAAAGAGATTATGTACTACTGTTACAGTAACTGTGAGCGATAGCTGTATAATCATTATCGAGACTAAATGTGTACGATAGTTATTATTACGGTAACCGAGCACGATATTTATTACGGTGACTATATACGATAGTTTTACTATGGCTACTATGTACGACAGTTATCATGGTGGTGACTGTGCACGATAGTCGTTATCAAGGTGACTGCGTACGATAGCCCCTGGTACGGTGACTGCGTCGGATAATTTGTTGGTTGTGAATGCTCGACGGATGTGTGTCGACTGTATACGTCGCTTCAGTGGCTGGGCTGAGATGAAAACGTACTGTTGTTCATCACTCCCTTGCACGATAATTGCGCGACCATTTACCGATAGCAGAGGCGACGTGTCCGTTGCTGGTACGACGATTTGTTTACGCTAGTTACTCGTTGCAGTGACTAACGTACGATAATTTCTAGAGCGGTGACCGTGGGAGGCCACTCAAGGCGGCGTCCTGGGGGTGAAATAGTCATCATTATGATGTCAATTGCAACAGTCATCGTTATACTGGGTATAAGAAGCTATCATTACAATATTATACGTCAAATACTCACATATTTATCAGTCTGCAGTTCCGTTTTCAAATATGACAGGAAGGACTAGCATAAGAAGGAGAAAGTTCCGCGTAATGTTTGCCCTTAATCCCGCTGAGCACGACGGAACGACGACCCTTGAGCGCGAGGACCTGACTCTCGAGCACGACGGTACCTCCCTTCGTCACAACGGTGCGGACCTTGGTTGGTTATGACACCTTGGCCTTTAAACTGACCCTTAAAGGGTCGCAACGGACGTCCTTAAGTTTCGTGTACCACCGTGTGCAGTGACTTGTACCGTCCGTCGTGTTCCTAGGGTCGTCCGACCATCGTATATATATACCCGTGGGTCGTATCGTCGTTTGTGAGGATCGTACCGTTTTGTTCGGCGATCGTACCGTCGTGCTCAAGAGTCTCGACCATCATGCTCAAGGATCGTACCGTAATACTCAACGGGTTTAATGAGTCAAGATTCCCGTTATGATTATCGTCAAGACGAGACCCTGACTGGGGACGTAGAAGCGACTGACTGACTGATTTGCGCCACTTTTGTAACCAGAAAAAGCGGCGAACTTTCGCACTGCGCTGTAACTGTAATTTCGGCAATGTAATATTGGTCACGGAGCGAAGATACAGACCGAAGGGGGAAGGGGGGGTGTAGGAGGAGGAGGAGGATGAAAATGGCCCGCTTCCTGCGGTGAAACCAACACGGGGATGCCATCCAGCACCACACACGACTGGGTCACTTACACTTGAATATCTTGGGGGCCGCCCGCCTCCGTAACTTGCCTTAGATTCACTAATATTCACTTAACTACGTGCACCTCAAGTTTGCCGAGTGCCTGTGATGATTGTACTACCCACACCACAGCATACAAGTCGGCAAACAAGGTGATGAAACTAAACTTAATATCCCTATGGGTAGTTAGCCTCCTAACTGGTTCATGGAGTGGAGGAAGACTGTGGTTTAGCAAGGCAAATCATCAAATCAATATCAGCCTCTTGAACACGCCGGTGTGAACCTTAAATATTACAGCGTGACCTTTGACCTGACCCTTAAAAGGTGGCACTGAAAGCCAGGCCGTCTTTACTTAAGGGGTGAGCCATGGTGTTCACACGTCGTCCCGTCGTTTTCAACGTTTTTACCCCTTGAGCACGACTGTGCGATCTTAGGTATAGGGTGGCCCCAAGAGTCGCACCATCTTGCTCAAGCGCTGCACAGTCGTGCACGGAGAGATCTTGCCGTCGTCCTCAAGGGTCGTACCGTCGTGTTCAAGGGTTGTACCGCCGTCGTCCCCACGGGTCGCACCGTCTTGCTTAAGAGGTCAGTAAAACAGCTCGAACCTGTGGTCGACGAGATTGTGACTACTTCCGCGAACGCAACGTCCAGTCGTGAGGGGCTTTACTCTGGCGGCTTTACTTTTACCGAGGTGGAAATGATCCGAAACCACCGCTGACCAGTATCATTTCACCTCCACGCTGTACAAGGCATCTCCTCCAGTCTCAAAGTTCGGTAATAGCACCTTGAAATGCCTCTCACAGCTTGAATAAGCTGTCTGATGTCACACTGGACCTTATCTACTCCGTCTTGGATATTACATTTGTCGTGTGAGTATCTTGGATAAAGAGCATTAAATCTACGTGCTCGGCAATGGCCACGTATTGTACGAGCAACTCACAACACCTTTCCCCCAAGTATTGGGTCACTGGTGTATCGTTTCACGTGATCTTGGCCGACCAGTTAAGAGGTGGTAAGACTCATTTTCCTTTTGTCCGTACCTTAAAAAATATCTTTTGGGGGAGAAACACTTCTGAAGTCATGCTTATCCAGGTGCAGCGGTTCGATTCTGTTCTTGCCGGTCGATTTACTGGTAATTGTAGCAGTGGCGTGGAAACTACACGTAACTCAAGGGTATTGTGCCAAGTAATATCCCAATTCTTTGTACAAACTGATATTCTGAGTCTGAGAAAAAAAAGAAAAATCTGATAGAGATCTCTCATACTGAAGAACAACAACACACGCTCTCGCGAACATGCGGTTCTATCGTCATTTATCATATAGCTAATCATCATTAACTCCGCTCGGGTCCAAGGTTATGGAGATCCGTCTGCAGTCCTTGCTTTGGATGGTAGTGAGAACCAGTTCGCGTCTTCTTCCAAATCGGACTGTCCGCTTCGATCCCTAGTGTAAGGCCACGGCTGGTAGTAATGTTGTTAGTAAAGGAACACTAGAAGTAGCAACAACTACAACAGCAGCAGCAGTAGTAGTAGTAGTAGTAGTAGTAGCAGAAGCAGAACTAGCAGCATCAGCAGTAGCAGGAGGCATTAGAAGCAACGACTTCAGTGTCGAAAGTAGCAACAGCAGCAGTAGGCACAGAAACAGGAGCATAAGCAGCATCAGCAACACAACAGCACAGCGGCAACCGTACTACATTTGGCGGACGGAGGAAGAGGAGGAGGAGACGGCGGCAGCGGCAGGGGCTGTGGGGGACAATGGCGGCGGCGGCGTCACCGGTGAAGCAGATAAACTGCGCGTCACGTAATAGTATGCAAGGCGGGTCCAGGCCTGCGATAAAGAACGTTCCTCCCTAAAGTTACCCTGACTAACGCACCGCAGATATATTACACTACAGCTAAAAATCCCCCTCACTAAATATCTCTCCCGAATCTATCTTCTCACCTCCTTTCTTTCATCTCCTCTTTTTCATTTTCTTGCTTAATCGATGGACATCGGGTTTTCATAGTTTATCCACAACTTGGCCCCATGATTATTAGCGAAATACTTCAGGTTTTTCGCATTTCGTTACTTCATTTCATGATAATTTCACGAATCTATTTCACTATACTTGTATTAATGATGGTAGTGACATCACAGAGGCTTAATTCTTAATCTATTGAGCGGTACGACGGTACAACCCTTGAACACGATGGCACGGCTCTTGAACACAACGGTGTGAACCCTGCATAAGCTGGTGTGACTTCTGCCTCACCTTTCGGAGTCAGGTCAAAGGCTACGCCACTATACCTCACGGTCATACCAAAGTACTTATAAGGTTAATCAATCGCAGACGATCAATCAGATTAATAAATCAGAAATTCTTAATCAGAAGATTACATGAAATAAAGAGACGTTGCACTCTGCTCTCTCCTGCGTAACCCAAATATTCATAGAAAGAGAAGAATGTGTATGAATAAAAACCGAACTGGTCAAGACTGCAAGCAGTTAATTCTTTTAAAAGTACTTAACATAGCACATAGCCAGCCACCTTGAGGCGATCCCAGATGTTGCACCCCATCCGGTACTACTAGCAATACCCAACCCCCCTCCTGTTCACTCGCCCTTTCATACCAAGAGGTAATTTCATGTACCCCTTCATATTCTTCTTAATTCCACGTTACTTTACCGGGCCAACTTAGCGGTACCATGATTGTTACCCCGGCAAACGCTACAATTAGGTCAGCGCTGGTGGTTTACTGCCGAAGGGGACGCGGCGTTGCCCCCGCAAGACCATCATCAGCTTAAAACTCCTCCATCTAAATCAAATACTTGCCTTAGTCCCCCTTCAGCCCCTCCCTCAGGAAGGTCTCTCCCCGGTCATGGCATGCCTTACAGTCATCACACGTCATTACTTCCTCTCTCTTCTCTTCTCTTTATTCTGGCTTAGTTCTTCCTTCCGTGCTGTGCATTCCCTTCTGTGTGTTTTTGCCCCGTGTTCAACATACCTTCCGCCATGGCCAACCACAGCCTTGCATGCTGACCACACTAGTTTTTACATACGTGTTATCTCGTTATTCTCCAAGTCTTTGATCTTGTCATTACCTTTCCTCTGTTTAGTTTAACTGCTTCCATTTTCATTTACTCTTCTGATTCTTTAATTCAGGACTTTCTCTGCAATTACTTTTATTTGTTCATTACCCGGGATAAAGCTGGAAATTAACTAAAACATTTAATTGTGATTTCCTTTTATTATTCCTTCTTTAATCTGTTTCTTCATGTCCTAATCGGCCTCTCTCTCCCCCTGCACCCAGGCCAATCCCTCCTCCTCCTCCTCCTTCCTCTCTATGCCCTCACTAGCGGCCTCGCTCCCTCCCTCTTGCGTGGTAAAGAAACATCAAGGGGACCATTTAGTCCACTGTATCTCCATTCCTATCCTTCTCCCTGATCTTCTTTTCCATTTACACCTTCCATGTTTGCTTTCTGGGCTTTCTCTCGTGACATCCTTGAATATATATATAAGATTAGTCTTAATCCTAACGTATCCTATGGTCGTCCGATAACATCCCCTTGTACATGACTCCTACGGTGTCCGTGTGACTAGGAGTCCTTTGGTATATCCTCCTTCCCCCGGGGAACAGGGTCTTCAACTGTCGCTGGACCAGTTCTAGGAGTAAGACGCTCCTGTAGCACTGGACTTCGGGCGTACTAAGGTCCTATAACCCCACCTTCACCCCTGTGGCAGTGGGTGCTATGATCGTCCTCCTGCAGCAGAAGGGTGGCGACCCAAAGGCCCGGGTCAGGGCGGGGCGGAGCCGGCTCCTCGCATGCCTGGGAATCATCAACCATTAGTGTCAATAAAAGACGTGATTAACGACCCTCTGGGATACGGTCGGGCACAGGACCTAAGCCGGCCATAGGTAACCCAACATAAGTGACATGACAATGATTCCTCCACGTTCCTCTGTGGTCTGGGTGGAGGGGGGGATGGAGTGGGCGGGGGGGTTGGAGGTCGGGGGGGAGAGAGGGTTCCGGTGGTTGGACCTGATTTCAGTGGGTGATCGTGAGGGACGTGGGGGAGGGGGGTAGTGGTTGTTCGTCAGATATTTTTAACCCCGGCCGATCCAAGATTGGCTGACTTGAAATAGCACTGATGATGGCCTTGGGTTATATTTTTGCATTCATGATTGTTTAATTACCAAAGATAAGTGATAAAATGGCTGGAAGGCTCTCCAGCCTGGGATGTTGGGTGTTCTTCAGCTCAAAATCGTCTCGTTGATTACGTTGACCCTGGTTATGTATCCCATAATATATCTGGGCCATTCCAAAACCACCCACCAGTTACCGCGTGTCAATGGAACATCGGAATGTGTAATACAAGGTGGACAATCCTACCGTATAACTCACCGCGGTGTGCTAACATACTGTTACTGTATAACACTATATATAAGTTTCTAAGAACAAAGCTGGTCAAAATAAAAAAAAATATATCCACGAGAAACTTGCCATGTTTCTTAATGTATTTCCCAAACGACTTGTTACCCCCGGTCATCAGCTCCCGAGACCCTGTCCCCCTCTACGTGATCCAATACGTATCCGAAATTGACCCTCGTGTGTCCCATCCCTGAACAAATGTGTCCGTCGGTGCGGTTCAGCTCTCCGCCAACCGACTATCCCTGACGGGGCGGGACTCTCTTCCTGAAGTCTTATTGGGACGGGAGAGAGTGCGTCAGCGGCCTGGTTACAGGGGGTGTGCTGTGGCGGGTCTCGGTTTATCAGTCTGTTCGTGATGGCGGCGGAGACTCATTCATGAGCGTCCAATAGATGGATGGTTAATGATGAGCGGGTTGTCTCCGGGCATGACGGTAATTAAGCCAGGCAGTGACCACCTAAGGTTGGCCCCCTCGACAATCACCAGCATTTGAGGCATTGCATCATCCTGGGTATTGGACACGACACTCCGGGTAAGGCAGACCTGGTCGTGCCTCGCCCCCACAAGGACGACCTAAGGGATTATCACACACTAACGCCGTAGATGAACGCCTCAATGGCCACGATAAATAATCGGAGGATTAATTGCAAGACTCGTCCAGGTTCTTCTGAGACTTTTTTTTTTCCTTCATAGCCCCGTGTGTGTGTGTGTGTGTGTGTGTGTGTGTGTGTGAATGTATAATATACTGTAGAAGACGACAGATTAACGGGGTAATCTGGGAAAACACATCTTTTCTCTCCCCTCACACTGTCTTTGAAGCTAAATTGTTTACATTATTTTTTTGGGGATTATATGGTAGATTCTGCAGGGATTACATGATAAAGATACTGTGCTCAAACAAGAATGATTTGTTTTATAGATTATCTATCAATTCATCTATCTATCCATGTACCTATCTATACATATATATTCGAGAGGGATCAAGTGAGAAACCCAGCAACACTCTGGCTGTATTGACAAGTTTCAATTCTTTGGGAGGCAGCTCCTGGGGAAGGGTCGGTTGATTATAACGCAGTACCAAACTCCGGTAGCAGGTGAACCAGTCCTTAATTAATCGAGCGCGACACTAAGACCCCTGAGCACGACGGTACGGCCCTCGAATATGACCTTTGACCAGAACCTTAAAAAGCCGCGCTCCTATAACAATGGGTCGTACCGTAGTGCTTAGGGAAGCTTCACAGCTAAGGATTTACATATATATATATATATATATATATATATATATATATATATATACACTCTCTGCCCCAGAGGTCCGTTCTATCCTGATGAGGCTCCTGTAGCACTTTGGAAGCTGGCCACGTCCACCGGTCGGCCCCACAGGTCATAAAGTATTGTAATACACATCCTGAACGAGTACTGAAGGAGAAAAATGTAAAATGTCCAATAACTTACAATCACGAACCCTCTCTGGCCTAACGAGAGGTTATTTCCCACGAGGAATGACGAAATAACAGCCGTTTCCTTCTATTTGGCCGAGGTGAATCGATACCGCGTGATAGGGTGATCACCTGGGTGGAACAGCGAGAGCCTTCGTTCATACATCAGGCACCTGACGAACACTTCTCCCCGTTACCATGCATACTCCCCAGACCCACTCCCCTCCCCCTCTCCCCCCCCCCCACACCAGTTTCACCTCCCGCGTGTGTACACCAATCGGTCCAGACCCGTAAAAACGCACACGATTCCCTATCGCCAAATCAAGATGAAGCTTACCGAAACAAATCCAGATCCAAGTCCGCCTGCCTGGCCAAATGCCCACACGAAACTTAAACTCCGCCGCGGACAAATTGGGGGAGGGGGAAGGAGGGTGTGTCTACGATCAACCCCCCCCACCCCCACCCCACCCCACCCCCCCCCACCCCAAGCCCCGATAGCCCCGTGTGAGCGGATCAAACCACCGGCAGATTGGGCCAAGATTGACTTAGAGCCCCGGCCGATGGAATTAAAAAGTAAGTACTGGCCGAGACGAATCAACGAGTTTTCACTATAATAATCAGGGGTCTGCAGCGTCGCCATAAATCATCCCGGCTGTAATATCGGGGAATTGGAAGGACCGATGATTGAGGCTCGGGATAGGCGTCTGGAGCTTACCGCTGTTTTTATCAATAACGTTTTGTCAATTTGTGCCCTGTCTTTTTTTTTTCTTTGTCGTCATGCTGGCTTTAGAGTCGCCCATCTCGGACGAGCCCGAAATTCTCGGGGGAGAAAAATTACGACCGGTTGTATTGGCGAATCCCTCTTATAGTCGTAAGATATGCCGGATCTTCTGCTGCAGCGTGCTGGACGCGCGGGCGGTCGGGCGGGTGGCCAGACGTCGTATATTAGCACGAATAACAGAGTCAGACTCTCGCATTCCTAATCACATCATGAGGGAAATATATGTGTATGTGCGTGCGTACGTGCGTGTGTGTGTGTGTGTGTGTGTGTGTGTGTGTGTGTGTAAGACTATAGCGACACGCATCGTCCGTGCAGTACACACACAGTAACCCAACATTGGACACCCTCCACCATATTTACTACCTCCCGCCCTATCCTCTCCGTTTCGTCTCTTTCTTCGTTTCATCTGTCCCTCACCCTTATTCCTCCTTCCATCTCTCTTACTTCGTACTATTCCCTCACCTCTCTCTCTTCCTCCTCCTCCTCTTCTTATATCCATCCCTCTTTAACCCCTTTGCCTGTTCCTCCCCGCCCCCGCCCCCCCGCTTCCCCCTAGCTGTCATACCATCTAGTCTATCATCCGAACTTCCCCTCCCCCCTCCTCCGTTCCCCCCTTCCCTTCCTCCTTCCCCTAGCGCTCTGCCCCCTCCTCCCCTTCCCCTACCCCTACCGGGGACACACGCACCCAGGCGGGCCAGAAATACGAGGCCGGGTCCACGATGACCGTAAATCAGAAGCAATTGCACCATTGATCGACTGCCACTACATTGCATGAGCATAAGCATAGAGAGGGGGGAGGGGAGGGGAGGGGGGGCTCCGCAAACACTGCGCCTCAGGTCACCTGCTCGATTTATCAGGTGGGGGGAAGGGGGGGAGGGGGCAGAGCGCTAGGGGAAGGAGGAAGGGAAGGGGGGAACGGAGGAGGGGAAGGGACCCTGAGGAACACGGAGGAGGTAAGAAGGAGAAGGAGGAGGAGGAGTAGGAGGAAGAGGAGGAGGAGTAGGAGGAAGAGGAGGAGGGGAGGGGGAAAGAGGATTGGAGCGACGGAAGAAGAGGAATCAAGACAAAAATGAAGGGAGGAAGAGAGGGAAAAGGAGGGAAAGAGAGAGCGGCAAAGATCAACAAAAATACGAAAACTAGAGAAGTATGAGGGAAAATAACGTGATGGTTTACGATAAGGTCAAAGAACAGTAGACAAACGTGACAGATAAAGGAAAATCTAGGAGGACACAAGAGGAACGAGGAATGATGATAAGACACTGGGAAAGTGGCATAACGGTGAGTTACAAGCAGAATATTATCAGGCTCCGGTTTGTACACGATTACGCTTTTTTTTTAAGTCTCTCTTTAGCCTCTGAGATATGCCTTAGGGTACGATATGAAATAAGGATGGGTACAACCATTCATGTACAAAAGTCAGACATAAAAATGTTAAAAAACGAAAAAAGGAATCGTCTCCGAGCCAGCAATTCTAACTGGGACTAACCAAGGACGGATGATTGTTAAGCCTGTACATTTCGGTCATCACCACCAACACAAGACGGATATAAAACCATAAAAAAACCCGGGTCAAATAAACCCTCACGGAACATCACCTACCCACCAACACGAGCACAGCAATGATAACAAGCTGTTAATAACGACACATACCACGAACTCCGTGAGAGTGAGGTGGCAGGGGGGCACCGGCAGCAGCGGTAGGTGGTGCCCCTTCCCCAACCTTGCTATCGACTATCAATCAGGTGGTGCGGGTTACGTGTGCCCTCCGTCCGCCCCAGCAAGCAATTGAACCGCACCGAGCCTCTCCCCCCACCACCACCACACCCCGCCCTACCGGTATCGGTGCATGCATGCAACTGCCCGCTCCATTTCAACCCCTTAATGGTAGCTGTTGCAAATTTACATCTAATTTGGCTGTCCGTCTGCCCGGGACTACTGAACCGCCTGGGGAAGGTTAAATCATTTTCCTCTCTTTTTTTTTCTCTCTTTTTTTTAATATGCACGTAAATGTACAGCATGGGGGACATATTTTCCGTAATTAGCTGATGTATATAATTAGTCGGGACGTGATCCCAAGGTGGTCAAGGCGACGCTGCCTCTCAGGTAGAGTTTGACGAACGATGGTCTCCTGACCCACCCATCCTCCGGATCTGGCCTGCCCACCTTGCCCGCCCGCCCGCAGTGCTCTGCCCACCCCTTATAATTGGTGGGTCTCCCAACCCTCTCCGACCAAAACTACAGTAGTAACCTAATTATCCATAAATGAACCACAGCCTCAGAGCCATTACGAGGACGGTCTCGACGGAGGTGGAAGGACTCGAGGTGGGAGTCATATGACCTTCCGTCTTTGGCTATGGGACCTGCTGCTTCCCCGGCCGCTGTCTCTCGCCCCAAGCTGAGCGTTAATGGAACTTACTCGTTAGAATTACTACTCTCCTGCTAAACACGCAGTGGACGACGTACATCTTCCAGGGCCAAACTCCACCGCAAATTAGTTGTGGTGTCAAAAGTCTTTATATCTTGAGAGACTTGACCTCTCGTTGTCAACCTGCTATCAAAACTATTACCAGGTCATGAACTGTGCTTATCTAATTACGAATAATTAACGTCAACACCCTAAAATCACTGTTTATAATACAATCTGTGCAGAAAAAATAAAATAGCGTTTAATGCGAATGTCAATTTGTATCGCTGCGCCTCCTGTCGGATAGTAGCGTGTGACGGAATAATGGTGTCCTTCTGTAATGGCTGTCGATACGGCCAAGTCAGTGCCGGGTTTAATATGGTGTCAGGCACAAATTTATTATTCCTTGTCCCCTGCATGTCAATCGGTAGTTTCTCATACTTATGCCCGGATCTATTGGTCGTTCAATACTCGCGCGCCAAGTTATTACGGAAGATTCTTTGATCGCATGTCTTTTACGACTCCAGTCGTTCGGCCGACGATGGATGGCCTCGCCGTGCAATACGTCTTGTGTTCTTCTATTTGCGTAGTGTTGCGTGGGGACGGTATGTGCACTTCTTACAGACTTAAGGGGGGGGGGAAGAACCTTTTCTTTTCTTTTTTTTTTTTAGTGTTTCATTACCATTCGTTTCCTTTTCAAAGCTCTTTAGCTTTTCGATAATGATCCGACAAGAGAAGCAAGGAGAGGCTTACTGAGCGAGGCAGGCAAGAGGTCCCTGGCGATATTGGGTCAGGAAAGGAAACGAAAAAGATTGTGAGGGGGTGGTATAAAAGGTGAGGTGAAAAGTCAAATACTTGTGGAAGGGAGAGGAGATTGGAAAGAAGGGAACAGAAAAAGAGCAATGAAGAAAAAGAGGCAAAAAAAATGAAATAAAGAGATGAGTAGAGACAAAAGGACATGTGTAAATATGAAAATATAGAGTGAAACAAACGGGAAAGGGGAGGAGAAAGATAGAAGAGGAAAGTAAAGATGGCAGAAGGATGAAAGCGACATACCAAGAGGGTGAGTAACGCAGAACCAATATCTTGACCATTACAACCCTTCTTTAAAACATAAATCAGATTCTACAGAGACAATATGCGTGAGTTTCAGCAACGATAAGATCCGTGAGAGACGCTCGTTGTGGTCTGTTATCAGGCAGACGAAAAAGACGTCTGCCGGCCACCTTGGCGTGGGTTCATGACCAACTCCTTCTTCAGGAGGCCAGAGGAGAGGCGGAGTGATAGCTCTCAACAAAGAAGACCGGACATATAAATTAGCAGCCGTAATAACCAATACTCATGTGCAGGAAGTGAATATATTACTCACGTAATGGGAGCCCTGCAAATCTTTAATTCATACCCCTTGAACACGAGGATGGTACGACCCTTGAGCGCCGCGACGGTACGACCTTTGAGCAGCCACGACAGCACGACTCCTGACTACGACTGTACGACAGGAAGGGATCATACTGTCGTGCTTATGGGTCGAACCGTTGTGCTCAGGGGGTTTATCACTGAGGTATACACACCGCACGTACTTTGGTATTTTCCCCGTACATGTTCTTATTACTGACAAAAGAAGATCCCCTCTTTACACTCAGCAGTAGTTCTCACATCATCACATATCCCATCGCACTCTAAATGCTCGTGGGTGAGGTGTAAAGACACAGGCAAAAGAGTCAAGTGATCGTGGACAGTGTCACTGTCAACCTCACTTGCTCTTAGAGATAACATCAAGGCCCTTGCCAATCGACCGAAGCGGGGCACCTACACTAGTGCAGTCAGGTAGTTCCTCAAAATAGAGCGCGAAGTCTTGTTTCCAGTTTCCACGCAGAGGAACCAATATAGTAACTTTAAGACATCGACGATGTTCATCTCTCATGGACTTTAGACAAAAACTTGGGATCAGACCGCCGTTTTCTGGTTTCTTAAGGAACCGAGCGATGGCTGGAGGTATATAGGTGCATGCACTTGGCTCCTGCTTTACAAAGGCACTGGTCCTTATTCTGAAAGTTAAGAGGGGAGGGTATGGAGGGAATCTTAGAGTATGTTGGGGTAGACGCCCTTACAATAACCAGGTGCCTCTTAGGCCATCAGCGTGTGGAAGTAGTGAGGCCGTCAGGGTAAAGGGCAGCACTGTGACCCTCTGGTCACGGCAGCACAGAACGAAGCCCTCGTAATATAAGTAGCATAAAGGCTCTCACAGTAAGCTGGCATTAAGGGTCTCACAATAAAAATGGTAAATGCCCTCTGAATATACTGGCAGTGTGGCCCTCAGAGCAAGGTGTCACTGAAGCCCTCAGAATAACCCGGCGGCGTCCAGGCGAGACCGCAGTATACCCCGAGGCCAGCGAGCTGTTCATCTCTGAGTGGTGTCCGCGGCCAGCGGTGGGCTGTAGGAATTAGATTATGCGAGTGTAGCTGAAAATGAATTGAAATTGATGGATATAATTAAGCATTAGTGACATTTCATTCGAATAATGTGCTTGCATAAAATCCTGTTGATGCTCCTAAATGACAGAGAGGAAACTACCCTCCCTACATTATTGGTTAATTTATTCAATTTGGAAAGGTAGTACGTGGCTTAATCAAATTGTCATTGCCGGGACCCAACTTAACTTTGTGCGTTTAATGACGGTTCTCTGATTATGGCAGGAATTGGATTATAAAACAAATACGTCGGATTATTTCACACGAACCCGTCGAGGAACGAGGGTTTAATCCTCTCGCTCCTTAACCGTCCACAGAGTTCGGCAAGGGGGAGGGACAGGGGGAGGAGGGGGGGGGATGTCAGAGGCCGGGGTTCATCTCTCTCGAGAGAGAGAGAGAGAGAGAGAGAGAGAGACCATGTTAGGTTCTGAGGGAGGGAGGGAGGAAGGGAGGGAGGGAAGTCATATTGTAAACACAGTCGATAATTATCATTCCCCGGTCTCCTTCCCACGGATCCCGGAGCTTTTGTGTGGTCCCTCGCCAGCACAAGGTGGCGAGGCTGTAAACTGTCAGGATGCAGCCGTAACCCTCATCTGCCCGTAGCAAACGGAACCTCCTGATATACAAAAGCCAAAGGCTATGGTAAAGTCATTAATCGACGAAAGTATTGGAGCCTTGTGCGGCATTCCTCACGTAAGGTATGACGTTGTATGAGAGCACATGACACGGGCACGTCTGGGAAACGCCAAGTGCCTCTTATTATTAATGCTTTTGCTTTCCTTCTCTTCTGTCTTTCTATTCTGAAGTTAGAATATTAGCGGGTAATGGAGTCTCACTGCTCAGTATTCCATACACACACATACAAACGAGAGAGACAACGCTATTACGGTCATTCCAATTGTTCGGAGTCTCGCCCAAATCCTCAGACCCCCTTAGAGGATGCCCCACAGGAAGGGGGTAATTCTGACCTGCCAGGAGGGTAATTAAAATCAAACACGGTAATTAGTCGACTATCTGACCAGCTATGGTACAGTTAAAACTCTCTCTCTTCTCTCTCTCTCTCTCTCATGGATGGACATTGTGCTGATGTGTACAAAAAAGATAAACGTAGATATCTATGGCGAAATCAATAACGTTAATGCTGGTGGGTACGCGAGGCAGTAATTCGAGGCCTTTTCTCGGTGGGGGAATATTCGGTGCTAGTCAACCCGAAGGGCCAACACAAACGTGTGCTACTAATCACATGGGGCCGCCCAGCTACCTGTGTCAGGCCCACTACTTGTTTGCCCAGTGTAATTATACCCTCCGGCTCTGGCATCACATGGATCATGAATTTCTTCTTTCATATTTCAATTCCACTTAAGTCCACTTCTTCAGCTCTGTCATCGCTTCCCCGTGAGGGACCTCCTCCTGCTTTACCGGCCCTTTGAGTATGACGATGCCATTCCTCAGTTACGACGACATGAACCTTCAGCACGACAGCACGAGCCTTGGGCATCACGGTGCGACTTTCGGATATGACGGTTGGGCCTTTGACCGGCCCTTAAGGCCTTAATTGGGTTAAAGGCTACACCATCATACCTCTGAGTCGTCCAATCGCACTCATTCGGTTCATTTTTGCAGTCCTACTAAATACCACTTCTGTACTCACCACTGTTACTACTTACCACAGTTAGACATATTACTATCACCTTAACTGTTATAGATGCGTACAATGGACGCCATAATGTCTCATCTGCCAACGTTATAAGTACCACCATAATCACCGCCAACAACCCAGTCAGATCAACTCCCATTACTAAATAGATCACAGTTAGTCGTCTATCATCACTCGGTACTGAACAGATTACAACTAGTCAACTATCAGTAACGTCAACCACTACTATTTTCAATATTTGGTAATTGAGACGCCACCATTAATGGCCGTTGTCAGAGCTATACATACAACTATTAATGGCAGCAACTAGCACTATTCACACATGACCATAAGTGACATCAACTAGTACTACGAGTATATAAAAGACTACTACTAAAAATTACTAGTAATGTCCACACGACCATTACTAACAGCAACTAGTAGTCCCAGTGCTGTTCATACGAACAACAGTTACTAACAACAACTAGTCTCAATACTGTTCATACAGATAACCGTTACCAACAACTAATGTCAGTGCAGTTCATACTAACACAAAACTAGTCCTACTACTGTTCATACGACCATTACTGATAACAGCTAACCCTACATGACTGCCAGCAACTAGTACTACACACAAAAGACCATTAGATCCTAATCAAATGGTAATGAAAAGCCCCCATCAACAATGCTAACAATACGACGACTACAAGTATCAGTTCTATATGCAACAAATCAGCGTCTCAGATACACATATACCGGTACTAAACATATCATCATTACTTATAACTACCAGCACCAAAACACTCACATTGCCACCCCTGACCAACCACCAGTACCAAGTGCATCTCATCTTCTAACAACCATCAGAACTGGACCCACCACTACACACTCCTGAGGACTAGACCTACCAATACCAGCCACCAGGACTGGACCTACCACCATCCATCCTAACCGCAAGGACTGGACCTACCACCACCACCACCACCACTACCACCACCTGCTAGTAGGACTGGACCTACCATTACCACCACCACCAGGATAGGACCCACCAACACCCTTTTCACAAAGGCTGGACTTATCACCACTCCACCACAACCGCCACCACTACCTGCCACTAGGATTGGACCTACTACCACCACCACCATCGCCAGCTACTAGAATAGGACCCACCACCACATAAGGGATGGACTTACCACCACCACCACCACCACTATCCTTTATCATTACAATACAGATCAGGAGGAGGGACTGAGCGGCGGTGGTGGTGGTGGAGGAGACGGCGTTGCTGCCGCGGCCGCGGTAATTTTACCGCGGCCTCGCCCAGAATTCGCCTCACCGGGCGCACCACTACACGATTTTCTCGTCATCTTTGGTGATACACCAATAGTTTTTATGTCATTAGTGCGGCTGTATTGTGTGCTGCTTCCTGTGTGCTTGTGGGGAGGGGGGCTGCTACGGGGAGGAGATTATTAGGGGAGAGAGAGAGAGAGAGAGAGAGAGAGAGGTGGGGGAATGTGGGAGGGAGGGAAGGGGGAGGAGAAGATGAAGAGGAAGGGGAGGTATAAAGAGGAAGAGGAGGGGAGAGGTTCTGAGGGTAGAGGCAAATGAGAAAAGAACGAGGGTGAGGGGAAAAGTGGTGAGGGAAACGAGAAGGAAGGGAGGGAGGGAGGGAGGGAGTGGTGGAGGGAGGAAGGGGGTTAGGTAGCAGGCCGGGACTGTGTGGTCCGTTTGATGTTTTTGAAAAGACATTTCTCGATATGCGGTAGAGAGGAGGACGGGTCGAGCTCCATGGACTGGATATCGTGTGTGGCTGCAACATCGTTTATTAAGTTTTGAAAGCAGTCTTGTGTAAGGGACAAGTCATTTTTAACATGATTGGACGGGTGAACATCCAGATAATACTAATGTTCCACTGCACACACGATACTAATGAAGGAGGTTTTTCTGCAAAGCATCCGTTGCAACATTTGATCAGATGGTGATCAAAGTCGCCACCACAGGCAGGGAGAGAAGAGGGGCGTGTCGGGAGTGAGGAAGGGAAGAGGGTGTGAGGCTGGAGGCGAAGGTGATGCAGAGGGAAGGGGTACGAGGCTGGCGTACGAGAGCACACATATGGAAGTGGTTGAGGATCTCATGGGAGGGAAGAGTGCTGGAAGCATATATGGTTGTGGTGCGACGGTACACAGATGGAAGGGTATGAGGATCTATCTCATAGAAAGGAAGAGGAGGGATGGAAGGGCATAGGGCTGCCCTACGAGGGTACACGATTGGAAGGGTATGAGACTCTCACAGGAGCCAAGAAAACTGAAAGGGTATGAAACTGTCGTGGGGAAAATGGGGAAAAGTACAAGTCTTTCGTAGGATGATGAAAGATGAAAGGAGAAGAGGCTGTCATAAATGGAATAAAGATGGAAGGGCTTGGGGCTGTCATAAATGGAAGGACGGATGGAAGAGTAGGAGACTGTAGTGGGGGAAAGATGGAATGGCAGGAGGTTTTAGTGTGGGGAGAGAAAGATGTTAAGGTATGAAGCTGACGGAGGAGGAGAGGAAGAGGAAGGAATACAAGACTTTTGAAAAGAATGGGAAATGAAGAACGATGAAACAAGGGGGGAGTAAGGAACAGGATGGGAGGGAGAGGGGATAGGCAATGGATTGTAATTTGGAGCATAATGCCAGTTGTGCATGCTTAGGTCACCGGCAGGGGGGACGAGGGGAGTCCTGCGGCAAAAGGCGACGCAGGAGTGGCTGGCGAGTCGACCTCGGGGAGGAGGAGGGGGAAGAAGGGGGAGAGGTTTTAGCTTTGTGGGTCATTAGTGAGGATCTTAGTGGTGGCAGAGTGAGGGGCGTTAGTCTGGACCAGCCGGGCTGCGGCGTTGTGATGGTGGTTGTGGTAATGGTGGTGGTAGCGGTGATGGTGGTAGCAGTGAAGGGGCCGCACTGGTTCAGGACAGGTTAGGAGGGGAGAGAGATGGTGTAGACATCCTACGGGCTGTGTTCCTCACTGATACTTACAAACTAAAGAACCTGAGAAATAATGAGCACTAGGGTTTTGCGCAAAAAACTCCTAAACCTAAAGCGAACTTGGTTTATCGTAAAGAGCTGCCGTCTTGTAACTCACATCACTTCCTTAACACATTGATTCCAAAGCAGTTCTCAGATCCCTTAACTGCCCTAAACCAGCACGTAATTTTACCTTCAATAGTATACAGAACTTACGAATTAATTCCACAGAAATAGATGATTCGATATACGGGACATTTGGGTCCTTTCTCATATCGGGTTCGGCAAGTCTTCTTAATCACATTGATAAAACCAACAAAGAGACCTCAACCTCTGGAGGGCCAGAGGGATGCCAGGCAAGTGGGAGGGAAGGCTCATGGAGGGCCAAGAAGCAGAGGGAGGGAGAGAGAGAGGGAGAGATAACGTGCATGTTCAACACTAAGGGTTTTGAAATAACGAGAGGCAAAAGGAGAGGAAGGAGGAGGAACAAGAAGACGTAGCCAGAATGGAGGGTTGCGGACACGCTGGTTTCATCCCCCTAGTATCATTCATCTTCTTCACTTGTCATACACCGACCATGATTTCCGCCTAAGTCAAACTTTTTACCTCCGCTTCTCCAAGCGGCTAAGTCGAACTTTTTCTTTTTTTTTTTCCTCTCTCTCTACTACGAAGCACGTCAGTTACGTGAGGGCGTTGTGGCTGTTAGCGGCGGCGAGCTGACCCAAACTCCCCGAAGCTCACAAAAAAATCAATGAAGCTCAGTTCAGCTAACCGAAGCCTGGAAAAGCTCTGCCTTGTTTTTATTGAGGATGGCTGGAAGTGGGTCTTTAATGCAGAGTAATGAGGCTTGTTGAAGTGCAGCTTGGATTAGCGGAGACTCCGGGGGCTTCAAGGAGGAGTCTACAGTAATTTCCGAAACAGTTCGAATTCCCTCATGGCTGCTTCATATACGATAGCTTGAAGTTTTAGTCCACCTCACCTTCGTATAACCTTAACAGAATGTTGAGATTCGATTATTCATATCTTATCAACCTGTCTTAAGAACCAGAACCTTCGTAATGCATGTGATTCACAGCAGCTGTGGAACGACTAGGGTTACTGCACTGTTGGTCCATATGCCTCACACTCTTCTACGCCTCTGGTCACGAGGTTTCGGACACTGTTCACTGGTCCATGTGCCTCAAAAACTACTGCATGCCGTCCGTCCATCTCGAGAAGGAATGGCGTGTGCTGATGATCCAAAAGTCTCGGACCCTGCTGCATGACTGTGCATCATAAAGTCTGAGGTATTACCCCCTACCGGTGGGTCGTATGTACCGTTTATTTGTCATGTTTCAGGCATTCAAGAGACTCTTGTATTCCGAGGAGTTCGTTCTCAAAGGGGGAAGTGTATTTTGGATTCGAAGTTCTCAAACAGTGGTACATGCCTCTGGATTATGGTACTTGGGATGTATCCAAATACCACCGAGTTTTATAAAGTCTTAAGACACTGTGCCATTGCTTCAGCAATTTCAATATATATTCTTTTTAAACTGATGGCTCAAAAAAGAAAAAAAAGGGCTCCAACGACTGTCTCCAACAGCTGGTTGAGAGACAGCTAATATCTCTCGCTTGAGACAATCGTCAAGACCTTATGTAGCTACTTACTTCATCACGCGCCCTTTTTACTCTCATTTTTTGCGTGACTTCCTCCAGCTTTCACATTTGCTGAAATAATGGAGGGTGTAGGGTATGGGCGGAGTTTGGGGGGGGGAGAGGGGAGAAGGGTGAGGGTCTGATATAATGGCCATGGTGACGCTTCGTTTCCCTCCACCAAGGAAGTTAAAAATTATTCGTTTTTTCCCCCACCCCCGTGTGTCTCTCCACTGCAATGAAACGAAGCCAAGGACAGCACAAGAAGCGACAGCAGATCCACTAGTAATGTCATTCAATTACAATCGCAACCGCCTCAGTGATGACTGTCGCAGAAGACGTAACTACTTGCTGATGTGACGACTGCATGACTGCTTGTATATTACCGGGAGATTACACTTGTTAGGGCTATATTAATTGTTGTTTATGATGGACAAGAAGTGGCGGTGGCGGCAGTGAAGTCGTTCCCCTCAACTCTGTCAACCTCAACGGAGTCTAACTGCTTATTGCACGTACTTCCGCCCACGGATTGCTTAATGATTACTTTACAATCGAAATGAAAGACATCCGAAGGAACGCTGTGCAGCTAAAGCTAGTAGGATTCTTCACGACACTCCCTCCTCCCTCAGACTAATCCAGAGGGCAAAACTGTTTTGAACTACTTGAAAACGGTTGGACTAACACTAAATCAGCGGCTGTAAAGAAGTTCGTAAAACAGTGAAGGAAGGGAAGCCATGTTGGACTTAAACGTGCAGGTGTAAAGAGTTTTAAGAAATTCTTCCGTGCAAACACCAGCAGTTCCTTACCCAAAAAAACAAACGTCCCCGAGGCAAAAATGTTTAAGCACTTATTCCCAGACGCAAGTATTACAGGTCGGGGGCAAAACGTATGCGACGATATCGCAATAACCGATCTCGTGTTTTTTCATGAGACGGTATTAACCTCTGACTTGACATGTACATTGTAAAACACGTGAATAACGTCCCCCACCCCCTCCTTCCCCTCCTACCCCTCCCTCAGCCCCCCACCCCCCCACCCTCACCCCAGCACACTTCAGGGGTTTCTCTTTATTCTTTGACAACGTTCATGGTGTATAACCTCTCCCGCTCTCACCGTCATACGACTTTCTACACACACACGAGACTGACTGACCTCTTTTAAGATTATGGGTCTCTGGGCCTTAGCGACCGCGTCGCAGTGTGTATGTACGTATAGCACTCTCTTATCTACCGATTCGCGTGTGAATATGATAAAAAGAAAATTGGTAAAATGTTCGACGGATCTGATGGGAGAATTTGCAGATTTTGTGTGTGTGATTTTCTCAATCCTGGTGGCTCCAGGGTTAATGGTCAAGGGCTAGTGGTGGAGAGAGAGAGGAAAAGAAAAAGAAAACACAGGAGTCATGAACAAGGTGAATGTGAAAGATATACATCATGATATGTATATTCTTTTTTGAAATGTAAAGCTACCTCTACCACCAACACCGACAAGTATGGAGCAGTATCATCATAATCATCAACAGCATCATCTCTACAATCATACTACCACCATCCGCAACAACGCGAACGTTGTATCATCACTACGATCATCACTATTTTCCCAACACCTCTACCACATCTACCACAAACACCACCATAATTGACCCCCCCTCCCCCCTCCACCCCACCAACACTATCACTATCTGACTCCTGCACTGCTGCCATCACCACGATTCATTAGCATCACCAACACCTTGTTGATGTCATCCCCTTGCGTCATCACTATTCTCACCATCGCTACCACAATCGTCACCACAACCCATACCACGACTACCACCAACAGCAGCACTAACCCTTACCACTACTACCACCAACGTCACCAATGCCCTTACCAGCACCACCACCACCATTACCTTTGCCCTCTCGACCACGTCCACCAACGTACCCACTAACCTTGCCACTACTATCACCACCGTCGCCATAACTCTCGTCACCACTTCCACCATCGTCACCACTGGTTAGATGAATCTCAAGTGGCGAAACAAACACTTAAGGTTTCTTTGCAGCGGTTAATACATTTCAGACTGCCTCGAAATGCTTAAGTATATAACAGTGAAACCCTTGTATCCTGAAGGGCTCTGTGTCATTCATTCATCGCAGCGTATTCCGTATTAATTCACTTACAGCTTTCGTGTGTCTCTTCCGCCACTGTCATCATAATATTCACTATCACAACAAGCAACCACCACCATCATCATCATCATCACTGTCATTATGGCCAGCACTATCAACCCTATTGCTTTTAGAGCCATCATTAGCACATCAATAAATATTACTAACACAGCCATCATCACCATTATTAATATCTACATTCAAAACCAATCACAATAGCCAACCGCCATCACCATCACAGCCACCACCATTGCCAATCACCACCACCACCATAACCACAACTATTACTACTACTAACAATCTCAATGCAAACATTGCAACCACCACCATCTTCATAATTATCATTATCATACACCACCTTCTACACCACAATCAACAACAACATTACTACTACTACTACCACAACCACCATCACTTCCGCTACTACTATCCCTACCACTGCCACTAACCCTACCACTCATAATATCAGCACCACCACTACTGCCAATACTACCGAAGCTACCACCACTACCACTTCTATCCTTTTCACTAACAACACAACCTCCAAAAGCATCATCACTATCACATTCACTTCATCCACCATCACCACCATCAACCCTACCTTACTACTTTCTCCCTCATCGCCACCATCACAATCGCCATCATCCATATCCCTATCTCTTTTACAACCACAAGCAGCACCACCCCCATCTTCCACACCCAGCATCTCTATCACAACCTTTACAACCATCATCATCTCAATCACCATTATCACCATCCCTGACACTTCTACCGTAACCTTTACCACCATCATTTAACACCACCACCAGCATCATCACCACCCACACCATCAGCATCACCACTGGCCCCATCCCCTCCCTTGGACTTCACCACCCTTCCCCCCTCCACCTTCACCCCCTACCTCCATCCATCCCCTCCCGAGCCCCCCAACCTCCCCTCCCCCTAAACCACAAAGCTTAGGACGGGTAGGATCATTAGGAAATATAATTGGTTTTTGGTTGTGAATGAGTGATTGATCACAGCCGAGCCCGTGCAAGATGCTAATGACTCCACCACCAACAGAAAAGGGCTTCAAATCAGATAGCGAGGGAGATAGCGTCCATCAGGGGTCTGAGGCAAGAGACTTGGACACCGGCGGGAGAACGGCCCGCCTTTGTGTTCCGCGTAAACCGGAAAACACCCTCCGTCTGTAGCGAAATTTCGGTGCTTTCCCAAGCGTTTCTTGAGATGATTTTTTTAAGATAAGCCTCGCGTTGCTCAACTTCCGCTCTACGCAGCAATGGTATGGGTTGAGTAAAGTTTGGAGCGAAATCTTCTTCATTCACTTCGAAATACAGACTCGTTGAGCAAACCACAGCTATACCAGTTCAGGAAAGGAGAGAAAAATATCGCTGGACAAACTATACTGAGGAATGAACAACTTCAAAAATGTTATACGTAATGGGAATAATCATGCACTAGTTAATTTCTTAGATACCATACACAGCACAGAGGCAAGGAAGGCGTCTGTAAGATGGCGTCACTTCACCACCACCACTGCTAATAATCACGTAGTTAACTAGTTCATACTGTAAGGTAAAAGGTTCGCCCCGCCACCCATCACACACACACAAACAAAATCATCGCAGGTTCGACCGGGCGCGAGCAAAGGCCTCACAGCAACGTTGAGACAAATGCATCATCATTTTAATGTTAATCAGACAGACGACGTGTTCTGCCTGTGATTAGTGAGGGAGCGATAACCTCTTCGCGTCGGTGATCGATCACACACATCATCACCCCTGTCGTTTCGTCAGGTGCTGCTCTCCCAAGGTGGAAGAACTGATAGTCACCAACGCCTGACCACCTCACGGAAGGAGGAACACCGTCAGACTAACGGCGCTGATCAAAGACGTAAAATGTAACACCTCACCGCTGATCAAAATAATTAACGCAACACCTCGTCGCTGATCAAAACAAACGCGACAGTTCAACGCTGATCAAAACTTTAAACGCAAGACCTCACACCCCTGATCAAAACATGTAACTCAACACCTCACCGCTGAACAATACATAAATCTCAACACCTCATCGCTGATTATACTTGTTGATCGTCAACCTGACAGTTGTGATCAGACGCAAATCACCGCCTTCAGTGGCTGAGTATACAAGGGGAACGTCAGCCTGACTGCGACCTGAAATAAAACGACGTGACCCTTCGCTCTGATCCCAACATTAACAAGAAACAAAGAGCATCCTTTTGGCATTAATCAAACACGAGCATTACATCTGCACTGATTTCAACAATAACATCACTGCAGTGAACACGAGCACAGTCATTACTGCAGCAATCACTGCACCTCTTTTACTCTACTTTTGTTTCTTGGTCGATTCTCTGGGGGACTTGCAGGGGGTGATCGGATGAATATTTTGGGGATTCACAGGGCAGTCAGTGACCAAGATGAAAAGCGTTAGAACCGTGGCAGCGATTGCAGATTAAGAATAAATCACAAAATCAGTGACCAGACGTAGACAAGGGGCTGTCCTGATTGATGTGGGGAAACGTGGATGGCACCTAAGGTATCATTCAGTCCACTAGTACAGTTAAGATGGGACGAGGGTGGCACCTGGGGCATCAGCCCACTAGTGCTGGTGAGGATTGGACGAGGGTATCACCTGGGCCGTCAAGCCCACTAGTGTTGTTGTGAGGGTTGAGGAGTGGAAGAGGCGAGAGAGCGGCACCATTGGCTGGCGGGCACAGGCCACAAACCCCGGCTCTCCATAAGCTAACTTTTACGGCAAAGGAAATGATGGCATTATCAGTAATGGCGACCATTAAGACTAGGATGCGCCGAAGGATATACCAAAGGATCTTTAGGTCAAGACCACACTGTCCGGGACAACAGCATATTTCCCCATTCCGAAATGGGGTAAAAAATATTGGCAAAGGACTATTACAGTGTATATAATGAAACAATATAATGAAAGAAGTTTGCACTGGGCATTCTATGCTGCCTTGCAACAAAAGCCAAGTTAATTAACTGTATTAAGTTAATGCTCACTGGTTTACTACAGCATGGCCTCTATAGGATGAATGTGCACGCGCATGGCTGGATATTGGCATTTTCTTTTAATATAAAGTTGAATCTGTCGAGTGCAACATAATGTCAGGCTAGGGCTCTGTCAACAACACATCGGAGGTCACTGTACCCAAAGCAGTGAGTCACGTGAACATAGGTGGGCATTGCGACCCTTGAACACTACAGCAAGACGGTATGATGTTCTAGCCTTTGACCCGACCAGTAAGCGTCAGTTAGATCATACTCAGGAGTCGTTATCGTCGTGCACGAGTGAAGTGTCGTACCGTCGTGCTCAAGGGACGTCACGTAGTGCTCAAGGGTCAAACCGCCGTGCTCAAGGGTTAATAAATCGTATCAGTATACGAGCACAGCGTAAATTTCCATGACTGTGTAACCCTAGATAGCATATCCACTAACACACAACTCACCATGACCTACTATATACACTAATGTATATACCGTCCGTATAAATCAGCCTCCTTCCCCCCCTTTCCCCCCCCCCTTAAAAAAAATAAACCCACCACAAATTCCCATCCACGTCACGCAGGGCTTAAATCATATCACAGGGTCAACAATTACTTGCCATATCTCGGCTTCTCCCAAACCCCCTCCATCCATGCCATCCACCCACCCTCTCAGTTTCAGATGTCATGACGACCCCGAACTCAAATAGATATGACAAGGTTGGATGACGTCAACTGTTTCTCTTTCTCCAGCGTCGTGGGAGTGGGTCTGAAAAATATCCCACAAATCATATTCAAACATATCGTAATTGTCAATTATAGCAAGATGGAGGGAGGTGGGAGTAGGGGGAGTGGGGGGTTGGGGCTCTGGACGACTAGTGCTGCACGTAAAGCATGTCTCTTTTATTCTCGTCAAGGGTAGTGTGAGATACCCCGAGTTTATATATATATATATACATATATATATAT
>JAYMFT010254164.1:0-24513 GCA_038088735.1 Panulirus argus
ACGCCTATCAATTAACACATAATCTAATACTGCCCGTTGACCATCTCTTCTACTCACATAAGTATATTTGTGAATATATATATATATATATATATATATATATATATATAGTTGAAAAATTTGCATGGAATGCTGCAGCAATTAACACAATGATCTAACAGAAATTCCGCTACTTTTAACGGCTGTCTGATGCAGGTTAATTTCGGCGCTATCACACTTGTCATGAACACGCGCCGACTCGTCCATTTTAGTTATTTTTATAAATAAATGAGAAATAACTTTATTTACGGAATCATTTCCATGATAGAAAAGGAATAAAAAGATAAGGAATTCTATTTACCGGGAAGATGTTTATGAAGATAATTATGCCCTTTTTCTCCTCATATAATGAAAAAGATCCTGATGATAAATTATTTCTCCTTAATAAAGAAAAGATAATATTTTTCATTACTGCAGTATGTTAAATGGCTTCAGTAACTTTTTTTTCGCGATGAGTAATGATCTTTTTTTGAGATGTTTATAGTTGACCCTTATCTTTGTATTCCACGGCAGGGTAGTCAACATCAGCGGAACTTAGCCGTCATATATTTGCTGTGAGCATAGTACAATACTTTCGACTTAGATGTCATTAGATGCAGACCTTTGGCCCTGGATGTCAGTAGATGCAGACTTCTGGCCCCGGGTGATAGCCTAGCTGGAACCTCCACTGCCATGGGAAATATTGTCAGCATTGATAATATGAACGTATTCGTTTCCATTAAGTTGTGAGCACTGAAATTCATTTGCCGACAATCAAGAGCTTACGTCGAGCTAGATATGAATGTTGATGTTTGGCCAGAACATTAAATAATATGGCTGACATACATAGAGTGCCGTTACGATACACCTTACTTGCATAGTTTCCATATCTTTAAGCATCTGTAGCATGTATTCAGACCAAGCCTCACAAGCCAGTTAAGTTGACGGTCATGTTGATTCTTTGCTGCATACTTATTGATTACCTCTTTGTCTAGCAAGGGGAAGAGAGTTCTTCACTCGTGGAACCCCATCTCTAATATACTTGATATTGCAACTAGCTTCCTACAGTGTAGGCCTCTTAGTGTCCAGTTTTGACATGCGAAACATGTTTAATTTTTTTTTCAATTAACAGCTTAGGTTGAATAAAAGTGTAAACTACAATATGGCCTGAGGACGAAGAGCTTGGTCTGAGACGTCACTGTAACTCGTATGCCTGAGAGTTTGTGTCGCGTGATGGTGCAGTTGTAGGAGAGTCTGGGTTATTAGATAATGCCGTTGGGAATGCCAACGAACCGTTGAGTTATTACTGATGCGCGTTACTTCATATCGCTGACCTGACCTTGCGTCTTTTGCGTATGTTGACTGTGGATCAATCCGAGTGTGTGTTCTGTGCCGCACTGGTAGTGCGTTGAAAGTCAAAGAACATTGTTACACGGAAGTAAACGGAAGATGGGAAGCAGGTGGTTGCCTTACGAACATGGTCTTCATGTGGAACAGTTAAGTAAACGGGAGTCGCAGCCAAGTGGATGATAGTAGGAAGGGAGTTGCCGTTTAAAATGTTCGTCAGTGTAGAACCAGCGGTTATACGATAACCTCCCCATCCTTGCATTATAGGTTTATGCTTTCTTATTCATCTCCCTGATAGTGTGTATACGAAACATATACTCTTCTGATATATGGGCAGTGCTTTTCTTTATATTCATATGAATACGGAAAACAGCACGATAATATTTTTACAAATTATGTTTTTGCGTATATAAGCCATGGGTAGCTGTGCGTAGGTATAAGCTGTGTTGGTGAAGGAGTCGAAAGTTAAGGTTAGGGATCTGCTAGCGTGAAAATCATGACAAAACGTGCAAGAGGTAATGAGGCAACCCAGCCAGACTCGAACACACTCAAAGAAGCAGTAAACACTATATACCATGGCGTAAATTTCTCAGTATCGCAGGTTTTGGTTATTGTTCGTAGATGGTTAAAACAGGAACTCTTAGACTCGCTATGGCTCGTAGCCTACGCTGGCAATGACCTGAAACTCACGATTTATTCACTTTGAAAAACGGGCATTGTCTGTTGCGTGAGTTGGTATACGAATTGCTTAACGCATTCGTAGATAGGATTTTCTAGGTGCAGGCAGAAAGATGTACAAATGGTAGGTAGTGTAGGGGTGTCAGGCAGGCACATTATCAAACTTCTTATCCTTTTTTTCAACTATTTTTTTTTTTTCATTAATGCCAACCGCATTATAACGATTATAGTAGCGACGTAGAGGTCTTGGGGTTATCACATGCCATGCCATCATTTTTTTTTTATTTCCCTTATGATAACCGGTGGTATGTGATTGATTACGGATCAGAGTTCACGGGGGGAATTCTAAGAATGACGCTCACGTGTTCTGGTGAAGCTAGCTTTGTGTATCTGCGGGCCGTAGAGGGTGGCAGTATCAGCTTCTAGGTAAAGTGAGTTGGTGGAGGTTGTTTTTTGTAATGTCGATGCTGTTTATATGGTCTCATGAGAAGATCTAGATAATTATAAAGTCATAAACGAGTCCCCGCCGTGGAAATAATTCTACTCGAACGTATTTAATAAAATTTGTACTCTGCTGCTGGCTTGGTTGACCCTACCTACGTCTCGTTTCAAAAGCGAGGCTCCCGTGATTTGTGATTAATGCGTCGAAGTATTGTATGCCGTGTTTTGTCGTACAGTTGTTTTAGATTTTCTGTACATGTAGTTGCTTACGAATACTGCAGGCGCCCAAAAGGACACTTATTTCTTCCTTCATGAATAACGCAAAGAGTCTTTTGGGAAGTAATTGTAATCGAAAGGATTTCAAAAGAATTATTTTTTCTCGAAGTAAGCATAGTTGGCATTAATCGTTATTTTTTTGTTACTCATTGTATTTGCTTGTTTTTAGATATTACATTTTTTAAGAAAACCGGTAAAATACTCTTCCCGGGGCAAATATCCGACAGATGGTAAATAATTTACATACTCACCTGGCTGTGGTTTAGGAGCGATTTCACTGTGGGGAGGCGAGCTGTGTTTCTTCCGTCTGTGGCTTCGGTCCTCATAACCCTGCACGACTTCTCGCTTGTAGTTTAGCTTTTCTCTTCACAGGCGTCACCATCTTTCTCTGACTGTATTCCTTGGGTGTTTGGCTCTTCAAGATGGTAATGATGGAGTTATATTTCGTCTTCTTTTTCTTCTTTTAGCTGATAGCAGTCCTTTTTTATGTCACCGCGATCCCCGTCATTTGATAAAATTACCTTTGCACAGGTATTGCCAGAATGGTTAATTCCTGTTGTTACCGGAGTGAGTGAGGCTTTATCCCTATTGTTTCTTTTTCTTTCTCTGTTTATATACATCAGTATCCTAGCTTTCCATGCTCGTTTTACTGGCATGCTATTGGGATGTTCCTTATATACCACGTTTAGGTTTTATTAACATTTGTGTTGTGAAGTTTACTTAGAGATTTAGGGGCGAAGCCGTACCTCCCCACCCATCACTCTTGTCTCCAGACACATTACACCCACGAAGTACTTTTCATGGTTCATTCATAACTGGGAGAGTTAATGTTAGGACGACTTTAAATACCACTTAAATACAGAGAGAAAGCATATAGAATTGCACACTCGGTTTTTGAAACTCTGCAGCGTACTCTCGTGGGAGTTGTAGGTTCTTGTTCAAGTCAGTTTTGTAAGTCAGCAGTTTTTGTAAGTCAGCAGTGTAAACTGGTGGTAGTGCAGAGTCGGTAATGCAGACTATGGGTAGAGATGGTAGAGTAGCCTTTGTAGAGTAAAGTTGGGAGTGCACTCTGTTGATACTCTCGGTAGTGTAAGGCGGAAATATAGACGTTTTAAGTTAGCAGTGTACCTTCTTGGTATTGTAAACTCTTGGCAGTTTCCAAATATGACAACACGCGAACGTCATTGTCAGTGAGAGGAATGTGTGTGTGTGTGGTGTGTGTTTGTGTGTGTGTGTGTGTGTGGTTGGGGTAGGTGAGTGTGTAATGCATCACAAGCCGTGGGAGGTGGGAGCCTCACTAGCTCAGTATTGGCTGTGCCGCCACAGTGTTCGTGCGTTGCAACTGCGCTCAGCTCGGACCGGGCTTTCCTTATGACTCGCATTCGTCCCTCCGCTTAGCCTTTCGGTAGCCACTCTTCTTTCTCTACCGCTGAGAATCCTTCTGTTTGCGTGTTAGTGGCCCGGTACCATTGTTCTGGGCTGGAATCTTGGTACCTTGGAGTGTTCTGTGGTTTGATAACGATGACGATGGTGTGTTGGTGACATGACATAGCAGCCAGCATACACGAAGCTTTTTGAATTCTTGTAGGTAGCAGGGACTGTGGTGGTGGTGTTCAGTGTTTTCAGGCGAAAAACTTGCGAATGTGTCGAACAGTGTAAGAAGATTGCAGTTTACGATCCTCAAAGACTGGAACAACATGAAAAATACAGTGAAAACGTTCAGAATTTTGTTTTGAGTCGTTCACAGTTAAAGGTGAGGTCAAGGAATTAGTAACAAAGAAATGATGGAGAATCAGGAGGCAGACAGTGCTGTGTTAGACTTACTTGCTAGAGCAGACGTAAGGGAGACGGCGGACCAGGCAGGCGTGGCACATAGCGGAAGCACCGCCAAAAGATCTCGGAAGTGCAACTCGTCAAGTAGGAAAAGCAAGTTCTCTCGCATCCGGATCTCCGGGAACCTCCTTCACCGGCTTCGTGTTAGCGGCGACGAGATTCCCTACTCGGGAGACGCTCTAGCTCAGGAACTTCTGCCGTATCCCGTCACGCCCATCGCCGACGTCCACTCTAACTCCAACAGCAAGGGTGTTGACACTACACGTGAAGCCTCGAGTAACTTGGAATCCCTCAGGGATTTCCTTAACACCAGGGTTTTGCCGTCTACGGGACCAGTAGTCGTACCATTGTGCAGTGGCACCTCCTCGGAAGACGAGGGCATCTCTGACCTATCGTCCTCCGTGTCCCCATGCGGGATGGAGAGCTCGGGGAGGGACTGTCGCGACGAACCTCACGGGGAGCATTCCGGCTCGGCTTCCTTAGAGTGGAACTTTGAAGAACCCTTGGGATTCGCTCAAGATGGCCACGTTTGTTCGAGTAATGACGGGTTGATGCCGTCCAGTCTCGACCTGGACCTCTCCTTTGATATACAGGAAGGTGAAGCTGAACCCATTTCTTCGTCGTCTTCAACATCCTCTGACTCCGGGGCGGGAGTAAGCCCAGACCTTGTCACTGAGGAGGGCGCCATCCGCGCTGTTACCCACTGTTTCTCTTGGCTCGACGGCGAAATCTTCGCTCTCGAGCCCCGTGATGGTTCTCCTGACAGTCCAGAAAAGGAGGAGGGCGGAGTGATAGCAAACCAGATATTGCAGTGCGACGAACGTGACGGTGGTCATTTGGGAGATTCAGGCGCACCGCAGGAGAGTACCTACAGTGACACTGATGATTGGGAAGTCGATGAAGAGTTCGAGTTCACTGGATACAGCAGCGTTGAAGTCTCCCAAGAGGAAGTGTTAGGCGACGCTACGGAGGAAGAACTTGACGGGTACATTGATGAATGCTTTGAATGGTTTGACGGAGAGTGTTTGGATGAATGTGACACTGATGATGATGATGATGACGATGATGATGCCCCAACCTCTCGACATAGGGACGATGCTCACTCAGGAGATTTGGCAGACGCGGAATGCGCAAAGTTTAAAGAGGAAAAGAAAGAAAGTCTCACTGAAGAAGAAGAATCATACCGAGAAGAGCCAAATCACGATAACGAAAAAATAGGTGAAACTAAGGAGGAGGAGGAGGAGGATAGCCCTGCACTTGGCCAGGTAGTAGGAAAATCTGAGGCTCCTCTGGTGTGTGACTCGGGCCGAAGTTATGTGTGGGGCTGCAAGCGCCTTCCTCGAGCTGGTGATGACACCCAACTGCCAACTACCGCGGGAACCGGAAATCAGAATTATGACTGCGGACTTCGCACTTCGGTAGACACGACTGACGCTGGGAAAGAAAGTCACAACGAAAGTCTTCCTCGATGCAGCGAAGGGTGTGGGGAGAACGACGGTGACTCGCATGGCTCCTTGTCCGAGTCAGAATGGAGTGATGCCGCAACGTGCATTCTGAGGGAATCGTACACTCCACGACCTGACTCGGTTACCCGTGCTTCCGATTCAGACTGGGATGACTCGGATGTGTCTTCCGAGGACGCGGACTCGGAAGCTCAGCGGCATTCCAGGCTGAGGGAGCTGGACGACGTTTGGGAAGGTCATGGCGTGCCGACAGCCCTGGACTCAGACCACACGGTGCGTGCTGCTTACCCTGCCTCGCTGGACGCGGACTCCAGGCTCTGGGGGAGTTCTTGCTGTGACACCTCCTCGGAACGCTGGGAAAGTTGCGTTTCTTCCTTACACTCTAGTAACAGCTGGTCAGCAAATGCAATTTTAACTCCGTTGCATCGTGGCGACTGGACAGAAGATGCGGCTTCATCTGTACACTGTGGCAAATGGACGAAAGACGCAGTTTCACCTCTTTTGTACTCTGACAAGTGGACGAAAGATGCCGTTTCACCTCTGAACTCGGGTAACTGGACGGAAGATGCAGTTTCTTCTTTGCCTTGTGGTAACCGGACAGAAGATGCGGTTTCATCACCTTTACACTGTGTCAGCTGGACAGAAGACGATGTTCTAGATGCATGCAACGGTTACCGTGATGTGGAGAGGGACATTATGGTGCCTCATGCGTCGGGAACGTGTTTGGGGTGTCTGGTGGAGCGAGACAAGGATTTGACAACCCAGGGCACAGTAGGGGAAGAGAGACGAAGAGGTGTTAGGGGACCGACAGACAAATATTACAGACCGTTTAGCCATGAAGATGATGGCTGGGTTGACTGTGAGAACAGGAGATGGTACAGAGTCGGGAATAGAGCTTTCCAAGCCAGAAGCAGTGGAAGCCAGTGTGATGATGCGGCGGGAATGAACAGGATACAAGAAGGACAGGCGCTGAATGCTGGGGTGCACTGCGAGAGTATTGTACCTGACGAAGATGAACACGTTAGATGGCAGACGATGCAAAGGAAGGTGGCCAACTCGACGCGGATTGACCCGCGCGATGAAGACTTAATGAGTGTCATGTCTCACCGTAGCGGTTCGTCTTGCACAGGTAGCAATAATTACCAGGCAGCCACCCCGTGTCACCCCTGGATGCCGACTGGTGAAAGTCTCTGTTATAATGGTGGAAGGCGTTGCATTAGGCCCGGGGTGATTGCTCTGCGGAACAAGCCATCCTGCGAAAATAACTTTAATAACAAGAGTGAAGGTTACAACGCCAATCATCCAAATGAATGCTGGGGTAGAGACCACTTACACTGTAACTTTTGCGCAAAAAGCAATAATAGTTTTGTATATGGAGAAAGCGGCCATGAATACACTAGAAACCACAGCGGAAGCGAATGTAGTAGTGATGACGCGTACGACAGTGACATTGGCGAGGACAGTGACACAGACGACTCATCGGATAGCGATAAGTTAGCCAAAAACGGTGAGAGTTGCGTTAACCTTGCGAGACAAACAAATGACTCTCTGGATTTGTTGTCACAGTACCAGAGGGAGCGCGAACGAAAAGATCAGAACAGACGCAGGAGTCGGGCGAAGAATGGTAGCGGGTCATACTTGCGTTCCCCTCCACCAGATGGCATGGCAGTCGATGTAAATATTCCGAACGCCCTAACAAATGAGCAAATAGCACACATGCAACGGAAGACTGGAAGCATGAGAGGGAGGTCATACATCTTTCTCCGTCCTTTCAGTGACATTGAAGACGAAGATAATAGAGGTACAAATACGATTTCCCCACATAACCGCAAGCGGGAGCGGTTGCCGCCAAATTATCGCCACGATTCTGCAAAAGATGTGTCATCCATTATGCGTGCTACCGTCCTTAGCCGTGCCACACCCTGTCATTTGTCTACCCAAGGCGACGCCTCGATCGCGGGCTCCCACGCATATTCCTCTCCAGTCACCGGCAAAGTAAAAAATATTCATGATAGGTTATCCCTAGACGAAAACCACTCGCTTCGTCAACGCAGGAGAAATACAACAAACATCAAAGACACTGTAAATATTAGAGGCAAGGCTGTGACGTCAGAAATGGCCAGTGGAGCTGTTGACAACAGGTGTCTTGGCGGAGCTAGGCAGTGTGGCTCCGACCAACGGTCCGGGATGGCATATGGATCCACTCATGTATGCAAAAAGAACAAAACCAGTAACGGCTCTGGTGGAGGAAGTGTGCTAGATGGAGCGTCCAGTGGAGTTCTTGCGCATAGCATTACCGCTGCAGCCGCGAGAAACTCCGAGTGTTCCACGGTCAGCGACTCAGGCACCAATGAGAGGGATCCATGCAGGGGAGGAAGGTACCGTCGAGGAAAGTGGACCGCACTCCCTCACAGCGATGTCATGCTTCAGCCCGGGATGTATGTGGAGTGCACTTGTTTACCCGATGTTCTTGTTGGGTTAGGTGGTGAGGGATGGGGTGCATCCGGGGTGGCGGGGGGCGGCCAGCAGCGTGACGGTCATCCTGGGGGTCACCCCTGCTCTTCTCTTAGCCGTGACCAGCACGTCGACGCCAGGTCTGGCTGGCCTGCCGCCCACGCCGACGCCGGGGCTGCCTGGCCTGCCGCCCACGCCGACTCCGGGGCTTCCTGGCCTTCCGCCTGCAGTGACAGCTTGCCGTTCTTCGTGCCCTCAGGATCTCGGGCCCTCCACTCCAGCGCTGCTCATCTGTGTGGGGAAAGTGCGCCAAAAACTGGAATAGCAGTGGCAAGACCGCACGTCACCGTCTTCGATAATAACGGCTCAGAGTTAAACTACGGTGAGTGGCGACAGCGGCCACTGCAGACTCCAAGCGCCACTTGCCACCTGCCTTCTGCCACGCCGGGAGGAGGCACCGGCTGGGATGACGCGGAAGGTGGCATTGCAGGGGGTCGGGAGGAAGACCTCCTCACCTCCTCCCAGGATGTTTTTGCTTCAAGTGAACGTTTGAGGGACAGATTCTGGAGGTCAGTCAAGCTTGGCTCTTATGCCAATGGGATGTCATCTGGGATTGAGCCTAGTAGGGTAACAAATGACCGGACTTGCACGAGTGTGTACTTGGGTAACAGACCAATCCCCAGTACTGGCCTGGAGTGGAGTGGCACCAGCAGACCATCACCGGTCTCCCAGCAGCGGCGCCTCTTCATCCCCGCCTCCTGCCTCAGCCACTCCATCTGTGCTCGCTACCCGCTCTATAAAAAGATCCAGGAAGTCCTGTGTCACAGCACAACGGGCCTGACCCCGACGGATGCCTTGCCGCATGTTCCAGATGTACCCGTACAGACTCAGCCCAGATCTCTTCTTAAGGGCGATCTTATCAGGGGTGGCGATTCGCATTATGAAGTCAAAGGTCACTGGGAGAATAGGGTCACTACTCACAGTCCCCAAAGGGTCATTACCCTCGAGAGAGAGCCACACCCTCCACAGGAAGCGGACGTCGAGCCTCCCGTGAGTGGTGATAATCCAGGCTGGACTCGGGGAGGACACGTCAGTGGTTCCTCCAGCACCCTTAATGTGCCACACTATGAGGAGGACACAGCCCGACTCACTTATCGGGAGCCTCCAGACGGCACTGCGACTCCATCTGCGCCCGTCGGAAAATTTCTGCAAAAGTTGTCGGAATTGTTACCTTTTAACACACACGTGACCGAAGATCCATCGAAATTATGTAGTAACGTGGATACTGAACCTGCGCACAAGCTGTGTACAGTCGAAAATAACACACCCTCCGCTCATAAAGACCAGTGGAACCCAGAAACCTGTGATACAACAGTCAAAGGATCAACTGCAGTTCTTGAAACACAACCTGTCTGGCACTCCACCACCCACGGCCCTGCAATAGAAAGTCATGAATACCATCCTACCCCTCACTTACACACAACTCCGTCTCTACAACCCAAACCACAAGGCGGCCCACCTCTCATCACCACCCAACCACAAGTTGACTTACCTTTTTCTTGCCAGCCCACTGCCTCTGCAGAACTAGACAAGTATGTACTGTCTTCTAGTTCAGATCCAGAAAAAGATCCATTCTGGGCTTACCTAAACCCCTTTACTATACCTCAATCTTTGGAGAAATTCGGCAGTTCTCCTGAGCCGCCATTTGGCCAAGAGCTACCCAAGAACCAGTTGAGTCATGCTGTACAACGACACACCAGCTCACTACATACCAAATCAGAGCCGCATTACCCGCCGTCTTCAACATATAGACTGCCAGAGAAGCCATCCAGTTTTACTGTAGAACCACGTGTGCCATACGCCCTCTCACCACGAGATAAGTACCAGTCATCAGTCCCAGAGCCATACGAAAATTTATTGTCTCCTTGCCCAGAACCATCGTCTGTCTCGCATCCATATAGCCCAACGCTGTTTACTGGCAAACCGATGGAGAACTCACCGTCTACTTCGCCAGGAGCACCTGACCGACTGACTCCCACCTGCAGAGCAAGGGAGAAACCATCATCCCAAGTCGCGCCGCCTTCTGTCACCCTTGAGCCACACACATCACAGTCACCTGCCCGGGAACCACAAAGAGCCCCCCTTCTTACTACTGTGGCACTAGAGAATAATCTTTTACCCCCACCCTCGTCGGGATCCAGACCCGCGAAGTCCATCATACCGGAGTCTGCCAACCAGCAATCCTCGGTCCTCTTAGTGGTCGACCCACCCACAGCGGCAAGCAAAAACCCCTCTCTCGTGGACCTCATGAAGCTTGGCAGCTACGACGGCTACGTTACCCTCCCCGTGACTTTCGCGCCAGCTGGAGTCTCGGGACTAAGCGGCAGGGACCCGGCCAGCCGCGAAAATTCTAGTCAGCGTGAGATGATGAGTGAGTGCCTGAGAGAGGCCAGGGAAGAGAGCGACCCAAATGTGAGCATTAGCACCCAAGTTCGTGTTTCGTTAAGGAAGTTCAGCAGGAGACGCAAAAACGGATCAAGGAAACTCGTCATTAAGTTCACCCTTTGTTTAGGTAAATAACTACTTTTTTTTTTTCTATTTTTCTTACGTCGGTGGAGATTCTTCATCATCCATTATTGTCACCTGTCATTTCTATGATTTATTACATCATTGTTACGGACACCTGTATGAAAGTGATCATTCATCCCTCACAAACAACAGGAAACTGAACAAAAAGAATAACAGCAACAACAGCAGGGATATACTTCATTATATATGCCCGCCGTCATGATAATTTCACATGACTTGGTGTGTTCAATTTCTGACATCTACATCATTATTAAATATGTCGCGTAAAAAGGTTTTACTGATATTTTAGTGACCAAAGGTTTGTTTGATAACCCCTTTTATATATTCCGGTTCTTTAGAACATAAAAATATAAATCGATGGATATGTTGATATTCGATTATCTTTTTAATCCCGTTCATATTGCCAGGTTCAGTACAAGATCCGTTAAAAGTTTCGCTATTTTTTTTAAGCCACCAGCAGTTTATGGCTGATGATGGACGCTCCACACGAAAAAAAAAAATAAATAAAAATAAATCTTTGCATTGGGAGTGTATTAGTCCATGACCTCAAAAAATAAATTTGTATTGGGAAAATTCCTTTGAAGACCAACTCCACCTCACCCACATATACAGCATACCAAAACCCACATACATGTGGGTACCTGGCATTATCTTGGATGTGTTTATGTGACTAAACATACATAGGAGTAAATACATGATTCATATACACATGGTAAAAAAACAGGGCAATATAAATGTACAACTCCCCCCTTAATACACAAATAGTAATCACACATCATTACATATATACATGTCTCACAAACTGAAGATTGTGGCTTCGTTTTTTCGCTTCCCTTTTCTTCATTTCTTTTTTTCACGGAAGGTGGCATTTCATCATATGAATAGCAAGCCTAGCTTTCTGTAGAAACTCTAAGGGTGATGATTAGCAACCCTAGCATTTCAAAGAAAGTAAGAGTGACAGCAATCACAACTGCTTTACTAGAAACTCAAGGCTTGTAACTTTTGAAGGAACGGACGACATTGGGGAAAATTAGCAAAGCGTGGCTAATTTGATTGAATTCTTAGTTGGTCATATTTAGAATGCAAAGCGAGCTTTAATAGAATTGTCGGATTGGATGATAATTAACAAGCCAAGAGAGCTTCTTTGCAGCTGTAAGTTTTGTTTAGCAGTTAAGGTCAACCTTCTTAAGTTATGGTTAGTAAGCAAGCCTAACAACTTTCATACCTAACGGGAATTTTAGAATCACAATTGGAAGCCTAATAATTCTTTGACTTTTATTCAGTCAGCAAATTAATGCTTCCTCGTGAAATATTGAGAAAAAGTACTGCGATTTGTCGTATGGTATTTGCTTGGTGTTTCACTCTTTTTGTCGAATCACTAAGAATTGATCTACGTAAACAAGCTCTTCATTTTGTAATAATTAAGTCGTTTTAGGCTTGGATTGTCTGTTGGTAAGATATTATTGATTAATGATAGTCAGTCAGTGTTAGTTTTCTTTATGCATACTTTGCGCTGGAGGTAGATGTTACATTTTTATTTTTAAACACCTGCCGCATTGGGAACTGCGAATGTTATTAGTCTGACCTATTTCTGACCATGAATGTTTCATGTCTGCCTTGAAAATTTGGCTACAATACAACCTTTTAACAATTTAAATAGGATTTTTTTTTCGTCATTGTGATTTTACGGTACATCCTTGAGGAGCCTGATTCCATGCTGTGCTGTTTCAGCGGATTGGTTGAACGTTTTAGTTTGGTAGGTGAATATTGTTTCTCCTAGCTTGAGTATCATGGAAGTAAAGTATTGGTGATGGAACGCTCATGACATCTTGTTCGGAAGTAACATTAGGTGAATCATTGGTGTTCGTATGAAATGTAATATGGGAAATTATATTGTCATGAAGTTTTTGTATGGTGTATAATGTACTGGAGGCAGCAATTTTTTTTTTTTTTTACTTACTATGAAAGAGAAAATATGAAAGATTTAGGAGTAATTGCCATTTACCAGTTTTCAATGGTGAACACGACGATCTTTGCTTCGTCAAAGATGATGGTTGACCAGGTTTCGTGAGCCTTCAAGTTGACAGACTCTTCAAAGTAGAAATGACTCTCCAGAGAAGAAAATAGGTTATGACCGACTTCGCCCTCCAAGGTAATGAAGGTGGTAAGATTACCGTTTCGTACATCACCAGTTTGGAAGTTGAAATTATGACTGTGCGATGGTTTATGGTGTGTTTTGCACGATTCTGACCTTCATATTACCGCAGATTACTACTTTTTCAGATATCCCCCACTATATCCAACGGTAATGGGGAATCCTCAAGAAAGAACTTGGGTTTTCGGTAGGGAAAATCAGAAAAAGTAGTGAACTGCGAGAGAATGAAGGTAGGCATCGTTCAAAAGACACCAAAAACCATCGAACATACAATTTCAACCAAACCAAACCAAACCTAACCACCAACAGACGAACACACAAGAGCTCTGTTAGACTCTCGTCACGTAAATGTTGAACAGTTCCGTGATTTTTTAGCAATAGTATCGTAATTTCCAAGCGAAGTAATCATTTGTGGGAGAGATAGTGTAGAAGAAAATGGTCTTTTTAAACTTGTATGACTCACTGATTCCAAGACTTAAAATTCCCTTGAAATCGCTGGATGTCCGAAGCTGTAATAATACCAGAAAGGTTTTTAAGGAAAATGTGCAAAGAACGTTCGCAACTTGCAGTCGAACCCTCGGGAACGACAATGGACAGAAACCGTAATTACGTGCAGATGGGTCACTGGAGTCAAGCATTATGATGCACGCCAACAAAATTTCTAGATGGCATTGTTTCCAGTCCATAGAGAAGAGTACTTTTATGTCAGCATGACAGACGTAACGAATTTTGTCATCTTATTATGGCCGATTTGAAAAGGTGCCATGATTACTATACGAAAAATAAAACGTAATGCTAACGAAGACGGAGGGACGGGGTTTGATTGATAGGTTTGACAAGTGCTATTGTAGTCAGTCTCAGTGGACTTGATACAGATAGTTGGATTTTAGGGGGTAACACCTCCCTTAATAATGAATATTATGTTAAATCTTGACTCCGGCATGAAGCTGTCAGAGGTTTTGTTGATTGTTGGGCGAGTTCAGATGTCATAGTTAACAAACTCGTATTGCCACAGAGCGGATTGCGGTTCAGATAGGGTCAGAATCTTGCATCTCTTTAGTGCAGGGTCAGATTCTTATATCCCTTTAGTACAGGGTCAGATTCCTATATCTGTTTAGTACAGGGTCAGAATCTTGTATCTCTTTAATACAGGGTCAGAATCTTGTATCTCATTAGTATAGGGTCAGAATCTTGTATCTCTTTACTACAGGGTCAGATTCTTGTATCTCTTTAGTACAAGGTCAGAATCTAGTATATCTTTAGTACAGGGTCAGAATCTTGTATCTCTACTACAGGGTCAGATTCTTGTATCTCTTTAGTACAAGGTCAGCATCTAGTATCTCTTTATTACAGGGTCAGAATCTTGTATCTCTTTAATACAGGGTTAGAGTCTTGTATCTCTTTAGTATGGGGTCAGAGTCTTGCATCTCTTTGCTACAGGGTCAGATTCTTGTATCTCTTTAGTACAGGGTCAAAATCTTGTATCTCTTTAGTACAGGGTCAGAATCTTGTATCTCTTTACTACAGGGTCAGATTCTTGTATCTCTTTAGTACAAGGTCAGAATCTTGTATCTTATTAGTAAGGGTCAGAATCATGTATCTCTTTAGTATAGGGTCTGAATCTTGTATCACTTTAGTACAGGTTCAGAATCTTTTAACTATGTAGTACAGGGTCAGAATCTTATATTTCTTTAGTATGGGGTTAGAATCTTTTAATTCTATAGTACAGGGTCAGAATGTTTTAACTCTTTAGTACAGGGTTACAATCTTGTATCTCTTTATTACAGGGTCAGAATCTTGTATATATTTAGTACAGGGTCAGAATCTTGTATCTTTATAGTACGGGGTCAGAAACTTGTATCTTTATAGTACAGGGTCAGATTCTTATATCTCTGTAGTACAGGGTCAGAATCTTGCAATCTTAAGTAAAGGGTCAGAATCTTGCATCTCTTTAGTACAGGGTCAGAATCTTGTATCTCTTTAGTACAAGGTTGGAATCTTGTAACTCTTTAGTAAAAGGCCATAATCTGTTATCTCTTTAGTACAGGGTCAGAATCTTGGTTTAGTAAAAGGCCATAATCGGTTATCTCTTTAGTACAGAGTCAGAATCTTGTGTCTCTGTAGTACAGGGTCAGAATCTTGTATCTCTGTAGTACAGGATCAGAATCTTGTATCTCTATAGTACTGGATCAGATTCTTATATCTCATTTGTACTTGTATCTTTTTAGTACAGGCTTAGAATCTTGTATCTCTTTAGTACAGGCTCAGAATCTTGTATCTCTTTAGTACAGGGTCAAAATCTTGTATCTTTGTAGTGCAGGGTCAGAATCTTGTATCTCATTAGTACAGGGTCAGAATCTTGTATCTCTATAGTACAGGGTCAGATTCTTGTACCTATTTAGGACTTGTATCTGTATAGTACAGGGTCAGAGTCTTATATCTTTTTAGTAAAGGATCAAAATATTGTATCTCTTTAGTACAGGGTCTGAATCTATTAGCTCTTTAGTACAGGGTCAGAATCTTTTATCTCTTTAGTACAGGGTCAGAATCTTTTAACTCTTTAGTACAGGGCCAGAATCTTTTGATTCTTTAGTACAGGGTCAGAGTTTTATATCTTTTTAGTATAGGGTCAGAATCTTGTATCTCTTTAGTACAGGGTCAGAATCTTTTATCTCTTTAGTACAGGGTCAGAATCTTTTAACTCTTTAGTACAGGGTCAGAATCTTTTGATTCTTTAGTACAGGGTCAGAGTTTTATATCTCTAGTATAGGGTCAGAATCTTGTATCTCTTTAGTACAGGGTCAGAATCTTTAGACTCTTTCGTACAGGGTCAGAATCTTGTATCTCTTTAGTACAGGGTTAGAATCTTGTATCTCTGTAGTACAGGGTCAGCTTCTTATATCTATTTAGTACAGGGACAGAATCTTATATATCTATAGAATTGGGTCAGATTCTTATATCTCTTTAGTACAGGGTTGGAATCTTGTATCTCTGTAGTACAGGGTCAGAATCTTTTAACTCTTTAGTAGATGGTCAGAATCTCATAACTCTTTAGTATAGGGTCAGAATCTGTTATCTCTTTATTACAGGGTCAGAATCTTGTATCTCTTTAGTACAAGGTCAAAATCTTGTATCTCTTTAGTACAGGGTCAGAATCTTTTATCTCTGTAGTACAGTGTCAGATTCTTAAATCTCTTTATTACAGGATCAGAATCTTGTATCTCTATATTACAGGGTCAGAATCTTTTAACTCTTTTGTACAGGTTCAGAATCTGTTACCTCTTTAGTACAGGGTCAGAATCTTGTATCTCTTTAGTACAGGATCAGAATCTTTTAACTCTTTAGTACAGGGTCAGAATCATGTATTTCTTTAGTACAGGGTCAGAATCATGTATCTGTAGTACAGGGTCAGAATCTTGTATCTCTTTAGTAGAGGGTCAGAATCTTGTATCTCTTTATTACAGGATCAGAATCTTGTATCTCTCTAGTACAGGGTCTGAATCTTTTAACTCTTTCATACAGGGTCAGAATCATGTATCTCTTTAGTACAGGGTCAGAATCATGTATTTCTTCAGTACAGGGTCAGAATCTTGTATTTCTTTGGTACAGGGTCAGAATCTTGTATCTCTTTAGAACAGGGTCAGAATCCTGTATATCTTTAGTACTGAGGCAGAATCTTGAATCTCTTTAATACAGGGTCAGAGCCTTGTATCCCTATAGTACAGGGTCACATTCATATATCTCTTTAGTACAGGGTCAGAATCTTGTATCTCTTTAGGACAGGGTCAGATTCTTGGATCTCTTTAGTACAGGGTCAGAATCTTGTATCTCTTTAGTACAGGGTCAGAATCTTGTATCTCTGTAGTACAGGGTCAGAATCTTGTATCTCTTTATTATAGGATCAGAATCTTGTATCTCTATAGTACAGAGTCAGAATCTTTAGACTCTTTCGTACAGGTTCAGAATCTGTTACCTCTTTAGTGCAGGGTCAGAATCTTGTATCTCTTTAGTACAGGATCAGAATCTTTTAACTCTTTAGTACAGGGTCAGAATCATTTTAACTCTTTAGTACAGGGTCAGAATCATGTATCTCTTTAGCATAGGGTCAGAATCTTTTAACTCTTTAGTACGGGGTCAGAATCTTGTATCTCTTTAGTACAGGGTCAGAATCTTTTATCTCTCTAGCACAGGGTCAGAGTCTTGTATCTTTATAGTACAGGTTCAGATTCTTAGATTTCTTTAGTACAGGGTCAGATTCTTATATCTCTTTAGTATAGGGTCAGAATCTTGTACCTCTTTAGTTCAGGATCAGAATCTTGTATCTCTGTAGTGCAGGGTCAGAATCTTATATCTCTTTAGTACAGGGTCAGAATCTTGTATCTCTTTAGTACAGGGTCAGAATCGTTTATCTCTATTGTGCAGGGTCAGGTTCTTATATATCTTTAGTACAGGGTTAGAATCTTATATCTCTTTAGTCATCTGTAGTCACACTATCTCTCATACCAAAGAATCCTCCCTCATAACCTTGCTGTTAGTGAGTTGATATGGAAGGATTAGTTATATGAGTGCATAGTGATATTCCCACACACATAAATCATCATTTACAGTGATATGAACATTTCTGTACGATTAGAAAAGAGATCATAAGCCTAAAACATGTGCGTCCTCTTCCTTGTTGATATTACCAAAGAACCTCAAGTGTGAGGTTACGGTAAGTTGTCCTAAATTAATGGTTAGTGTGGTGACGTCTTGTGGCATATGTGTTGCTTTGGTGAAGTGCTGGTTTGTTAAGGTGTCTGCAGTAAAGTGTTAGTGTTGTGTTGACTTTCTGAGGTTCTATTGTGCTAAGCGTTGACACTCAGTTCTTTGTTTTTGGTGTTGTGAAGTGTTTGTTTGATGTTGTCTTAATGTTGTGAAGTGTTATAGTGTTGTGTTGACGCTAAAATTTTAGTGTTGTGTTCAAATTCTGAAGTGTTCATGTTACTAGTAGGCTTTTTGAACCATTTAGGTGGTGATACTCTTGGATGAAACGTGGGATATTAAGTGTAAGTGTAGGTGGTGTTGAAATTAGGAAGTTTTTACAGGGAAGTATTGGCTTGATAAAGCGTTGGTCTGATACATAAGTTTCTGATCAAAGCACAGAAAAATTACCCTCAAATAGAGAAAGAGTTGTCAACTGTTTAGTGTCATGAAATTTTGTTCTTATTTGTTTGGACAAGAAAAGGTAATACTGGAAATATCATAAATCCCCTTTGAGGTTCTCTTTAGAAAAGCAGTAAACTCTCCTGTCCCCAGAATATAGAATGTTGTTCAGGTTACAGAATTACTGACTGGAGGGTGACTGCAAGAGAGGTCAAGAGATGTGTTTATAATTCAGTAAATAGGGTGGCTTGATCTCAAGGATCATCAAGTAGTAATGAAAACATTAATTAGTGATGATACTGAAATTCATGGTGAACAGTTAACTGCTCAGAATTAAGCATGATCGATTTTTTATAGAATGAAATTGACACTTATGCACTTCATAAAGATCATTGTGGAGGGTTGGCCTTAGAGTAAAAGGGATATCCTCAGGAAATCCTTGCTTGTTCATCCTTTTGGGAAGAAAAAAGGTACTGTACATTGATGGTACTGTGTTTAAGATTGTCAGGATTGTTGTGCTTAAAAGTTTTAGATGTAAAGTTAAAGAACATAGTCACAAATCTGACATAGGTATATAAAAGTTCATTATGATTATTATATGGGTATATTGTAGCTAGGTATGACTGCTAGAATTAGAAATTTTATAGATCATTTGTTATACATATCTTGAAGTCATCAAGGAAAAGAGCTTATTCCACATAAAGTTTCATAAATCCCATGACAGAGATTAATTTTAGATTTGTTTGAATGAAATGGAAGGATGTACCTCATTCTTGTTACTTATTGTAACAAATGACCTACCACATGTTGTTGGACCTCAGTTTATCTCAAGGGAATTCAAGACTATAGAAAGGAGGAAAAGTATCCCTGTTCAGTTGTTTTTCATAAAAGACAGAGCATCTTTGCAGGAACAAAAAGTCCAGCATTTTTGCTTTTGGAAGGAGAACTTGAACCAACATCCTTAATAACTTTGAGAAATAAGTTTAAGAAAATGTTGTAAAGCAATGTATTATGCAAAGATACTTCATGGATTAAAGGAAGGTACACAGCAAGAGTTAAAAGCAGACTCAGAATGAGTCAGAGAAAAGTGTTATTGCATACCCAGGGTCATGTATTGTTCAGGTCAGGACAGGAAATATTTTCATAAGAAATCAACAACAGTAAGTCAAGGCAGATGAAGAACCAACTTCACAAAGCAGTTTGTATAATAGTGACTCTAATAATGATACAGAAATACTTGAAAGAACAGAAGCTAATATGAGTGATGTTAATGAGAGTACTTGCCCCCCAAGAAATTGATTCACAAGTTAAAACCTCTGAGAGGAGGGTCGTTACTGAGACAGGCAAGAAGTTAGAATGTAAAAGGAAAGAGTTGTTCTTAGATGAGTAAGGATAAATCTGTATTATGTATTTAATTTAGGTGTTACCAGACACTGCCTGCTTGAGGTTATACCACAAATGGAAAGATACCTCTGACAAGGCTGTATCATTGTTAGTTGTCGAAAAAGAGCTCAGTCTTGTCAAAGAACTCATTCCAAAGGAGTCCATCCTGTCCATAATACTGAATGTAGTGTAGCCCTGGAGCCGCAGGAGCTTCAGAAACAAGGGTCCTCTGGTAATACTAGGACCTTTAAGAAATGGGTTCTAGAGTAATTACTTATAGGTGAATAAACATGGATTCATGATATTTGATTTGTTATCCATATTTATTGTTGACCCTATAATATTATATGAACTTCTAACATGTTGTTAGTAAACCTGTATATATTCATTAGATTTATTAATGTGTTAAAAATTTAACAATTTAATGTTAGTTTAAGAAAAGTTTGAGGTCGAAAAGAAATGGATGATGTAGTATAAGTTCAAATATATTTATTTTTCATTTTGAAGATTATCATGTTTAGGGCATCAGAGTTACCACTATTTTCTTGAAACAATAGGTAATAAGCAGACACTAGTTTGTTTTGCATCTGTGTGACATATCGATTTACTTTCACTAACTGTGAGCTGCAGACAGGACGTTACAGTTAGAGTAGGTTGGGTCTGGGTACTCTAAGATAGACTGAAAATCAGGTACCTCTATAAGTGCACCCCTCTGGTTTTTAAAGCAGAATTAAATCTTGAGATGTTTTTCTCTTGCCAACTTTGAACTGTATGCATGAAAGCAACTCCATGGTGAAAATACCACTTAAAACTATCAACAACTTGAATAAGTAGAAAGTTCCCAAATATTAACCTTTAACACCTTTACATAATGTTTAAGAGAGAAGTCATAGTTAACCTTTTTCTTTGTACAGAAATACATTGAAATATAAATAGGGGCAGTTAAGCCAAAATATGTGGCAGATCTCATTTATGCCCTTTCCTAGGAGCCAAGTACATTTTCAAGTTGTTTCTTGCAAGTCCTTAATCACATGAATACAACAAACAACAAGTACAAGCAGAACTATGCTATGGCCATCTAGAGGAAGATGAGACTCTCACTATTCTTGATGTCTCATTTACTAGATACAGGATGTTTACCAAACCTTCCTTTCATGTTTTTACTATTTTTGGTACTCATATATCTTCTAGAATATCCTCATAGAGTGTACCCTTTTATGCCCACACCTCTTCAGCTGTTGAGAATGGAGGATCATGATATATGTTTCATTTTGTATCTTGAGCAGTCTCCTTGTGGAAGCCCAAGAGTAGCTTTTTTTTTTTCAACACTCGCTAATCCTTTCTTCTCAGAACTGTGATAGTTTTTAGTGGTGTTAAGAAAAGAGGAATTGACAAATAACAGAAGGGGTGAAAGTGAGTGAGCTTGGAAAAGAAGCCTGTGTACAGAAATACCAAGAGAAATTGAGTGATGAGTGTCATGGATGTAGAGTAAATGAGGCAATGGAATTGGGAGAGGAGTGGTAGGTTTTTAGAAGAGTAGTACTTGCATATGCAGGTAAATTGTGTGGCTTACAGAAGATTGGAGTAGGGTGTATGAGAAAGGGTAGTTAGTTGTGGGATGAGGAAACTAAATTGCTATGGAAGAGAAAAATGGAGATCTATGGATGGTATAGGTAGGGGAGGAGTTTGAGTGACTGGAAGATGTACAAGAGAAAGTGTTAGGAGGTCAAGAGAAGAGAAAGGTACAGGAGCTCGTAAAGAGAGCAAATGACAGATGTGAAGAGAGAATATCAGTGAACTTTAAATCATCATCATAGGGAAAATAAGGAACTGCTTTGGAAGGAGGTCAACAATATGAGGAGAACAGGTGAACAAATGGAAAAATGCAGTGAGGGGAGCAGATGAGGAAATGATAACAGGCAAAAAAGTGAAAAAGAGTTTGGGTCAGTATCTTGAAGGACTGTTAAATGCCATAGATGACAGTTTTGTGGAAGTGGGATGTTCGGGATGATGTGAATTTTTGAAAGTCTGGACGAATGATTTGGTGAAAAGAGGGGAGTTAGTTAAAGTCTTGCATGAGATGAAAGGTGGCAAGTTAGCAGGGGTGGATAGGATTACAATTGAGTGTCTCAAGGAAGGAGGGAGACAGTGTTGTTGATTGGTTAGTCAGGCTGTTCATTATTTGTATGGCCCAGGGTGAGGTACCTGGTGACTGGCAAAATGCATATACTGTATGGTGCCCTTAATTATAGGCAATAGGAACAAAAGTGAATAGTCAAACTGCATAAGTATAAGTCTGTTGAGCATAATGTTCTTGGCAAGGTGTATGGGAGAGTGGTGAATTAAAAGGGTAGTGGCATGCACTGAACATTTTGCTGGAGAGGAACAGTGTGGCTTCTAAAGAGGTAGAGGATGTATGGACCAGATATTTGCTTTGGAGAATTTTTGTGAGAAATGCTTGAAGAGAGTGAATTGCATGTGGCATTTATAGATATAGAGAAAATGTATGATAAGATTGACAGAAAGGCTAAATGGAAGGTTCTTTGAGTATATGGAGTAGATCACAAGTTACTAAAGGCAAATAGGAGGTTCTACCAAGAGAGTAAGGTGTGTGTGTGTGTGTTTGTGTGTGTGTGTGTGTAAGGTGCATTGAGGAGTGAGTGGAAGGAGAGGTCATTGTCTATCAGAGCAAAGATAGTCATATCTGAAAGTATAGTGATTCTGACAGTGCTCTATGGATGAATTTTGGGTCCTAAATGCGTTAGAACAGAAGAGGGAGGACATGTTAGAAATGAAATCGCTGAGGATAATGTTTGATGTGAGATGGGTTGATCATATAAGGAATGAAAGTGTATGAGGTAGGTGTGGATGTGGAAGTAAGCACAGTATGATTGAGAGAGTTGACCATGATGTGCTGAAATAGTATGGACAGATAGAGAGAATTAGCAAATAAAGACTAAGAGGATCTACATGTCAGAAGTGGAGGGAGGAAGGGGTAATTAAGAAGGAGATGGAAGTATGGAGTTAAAGAAGCTGTGATATTTAGGGGTCTGAACATTTAAGAGGAAGGAGGCATGCAGGGGATTAAATGAATTGGGTGTGATATGTAGGAGACATTGTGCTGTCAGTGGGCTGAACCAGAGCATTTGAAGTAGTCAAGATAAACCATGGAATAGTATGTGCAGCTAGGTTGTGAATGGGTAGACACTGGTTTGGGTGCATTATATAAAGCACCAAGAGGGTGGATGTGTGTGTATGAGTCCATCTTTTATTTGTTCCTAACAGTATCACAGTAATGTTTAAGAAGCAGTTGTGTTTAAACTATTATATTAATTAATTCCATTTAGCCCCACATGTATGTAGGGAACAACTTGCTGTCAGAGGGCTGAACCAGGGCATTTGAAGTGGTCAAGATAAAACATGGAATTGTCTGTTGGGCTAGGTTGTGAGTGGTAGGCACTGGTTTTGATGCATTATATATAATAGCAAGAGAGTTGATGTGTGCATATGAGTCTGTTGTTTGTATGTTCTGATAGTAACACAGTAATGGTGAAGAAGCAGTTGTGTATAAACAATCACTTAATTCCTTCCATTTAGCCCCACATTTTTCCTGCTCATATTCCTTCCCACTTTTGGGTTTTAAATAAAAAAGCGGGCTCTGTAAGGCCTTTTCTAAGAGCATATGTGGGCTCATCACCATTAAGAACCCAATAACTAAACTTTTGAAATTTGTGGCTAATAGGTTTGACTAATATTTGTAAACATTTTCCCAGTTGTTTAACTATTCATTCTAACTATTCATTCATGAAATGCAGTTTATGAAGTGTGGGTTTGGGAAATTGTTGATGCAATAGAATTAAGTTTTAGTGAATTTAGGGATTGATATTATGACATTTTGGTGCATTAATGTGTCACTGTTATGAAGTATTTGTAGGGTAGATTGTTTGTATGCTAATGACAATAAGTGTGAACATAAGGAAGTTTAACATATCAGAGATAGTGAAATGGCATATAAAATAAATGGTGAATTGTTGTTGTGCAGTAGTTACAAACTGATGTTGCAAAGCACTGGGTACATTATTAGTATAAGGTTAGTGTGGGGAAGTATTCATTTCATGAAGTTTAGGTGTTTTCAAATATTTCACTAAGAAGTTTTTCCGCAGAATGTGCCGGATGCAAAGAGGAGCTTGTGGAGGGGCAGGCTTTGATTGCTTTAGACCAACAGTGGCATATCTGGTGCTTCAAGTGTGCCATTTGCAGCACCGTATTACATGGAGAGTACATGGGCAAGTGAGTACAATCCATTGTTCCATTGGTTCCCCAGATGGTCTTTTTAGTGCACACTGTTTTTTGTATCAGAGATATTGATACTGTTCCAGTTATGAAATATTAGATTGGTCAGATATATATTTTGTATTATACATTTATACCATTTTTTTGTATTTATCATTGTATCATTATATGATTATTTTTATTCAGGAGTATCGTCCAAGAAAAACTTAATGTTACTGAATTTAACAGTTTCACCATCAGGTGATTTTGCATAGCATTAAAAGTCAGGTCTTCAGACACCAAAGCAGCTCTTATTAATCTATATTCACTTTCTTTCATGCACTTCTCATATTTCCTTTCATCCGAGATGGTTACAGTTAGGGCATCTTCTTCTTCTTCTTCTTCTTCTTCTTCTTCTTCTTCTTCTTCTTCTTCTTCTTCTTCTCCTCCTCCTCCTCCTCC
>JAYMFT010254165.1:0-10862 GCA_038088735.1 Panulirus argus
ATTGAGGTTTACCCTGCAATGGTTTCTCACACGGTCGCATATTGTATTGAGGATTATCCTCCACTGGTATCTCACACGGTCGCATTTTGAACTGAGGTTCATGTCCCAGTGTTTTCTCACACGGTCGCATATTGTATTGAGGATAATCCCCCAATGGTTTCACACGAGCTCGCATATTGTACTGAGGTTTATCCTTTAATGGTTTCTCATACTGTCGCATATTGTATCGAGGATCATATCCCAATGCTTTCTCACACGGTCGCATATTGTATTGATTTCTATCGCCCATTGGTTTCTAAAACGGTCGCATATTGCATTGAGGTTCATCCCCGAATGATTTCTCACACGGACGCATATTGTATTGAGGTTTATCCTCCAATGGTTTCTCATACGGTCGCATATTATATTGAGGTTCATTCCCAAATGGTTTCTCACACTGTCGCATATTGAAGTGAGGTTTATCCTGCAACGTTTCTCACACTGTCGCATATTGTATTGAGGTTCTTCCCCAATTCTTTCTCACACGGTCGCATATTGTATTGAGGCTCATCCCCCAATGGTTTCTCACAGGGTAGCATGCTGTATTGACGATCATCCCCTAATGGTTTCTCACACGGTCGCACAAATTAATTGAGGTTCATCCCAGAATGGTTTCTCAAACGGTCGCATATTGTACTGAGGTTTATCCTCACTGGTTTCTCAGAGGCTCAAATAATGTATTGAGGTTTATCCTCTAGTGGTTTTTCACACAGTCGCATATTGTTTTGAGGTTCATCCCCCAATTCTTTTTCACACTGTCATATATTGTATTGAGGTTTATCTCCCACTGGTTTCCCACAGGGTATCATATTGTACTGAGGTTCATCCCCCAATGGTTTCTCATATGGTCGCATATTATATTGCGGTTAATCGCCCAATGGTTTCTCACACGGTCGCATATTGTAATGAGGTTCGTCCCCCAATGGTTTTTCAAACACACTAATATTATATTGAGGTTTATTCCCCGACGGTTTCACAAAAGGTCGCTTATTGTATTGAGGTTTATTTCCCAGTGGTTTTTCACATGGTCGCATATTCTAATGAGGTTTATCCTCCAATGGCTTCTCAAACGGTCGCATAGTGTATTAAGGTTTATCATCCATCGGTTTCTCACACGGTCGCATATTGTATTTAGGATTATCCTCCGCTGGTTTCTCACACGGTCGCATATTGAATTGAGGGTCATCCCCCAATGGTTTCTCACACGTTCGCATATTGCATGAAGATTATCCCCCAATGGTTTCTCACACGGTCGTATATTGTACTGAGGTTTATCCTCCACTGGTTTCTCACACGGTCGGATATTGTATATATTTTCATCCCAGTGGTTTCTCACACGGTCGCATATTGTATTGAGGTTCATCCCCCAATACTTTCTCACAATATCGCATATTGTCTTTAGGTTCATCCCCAAATGATTTCTCACACGGTGTCATATATTATTGAGGTTTATCCCCCAGTGGTTTCTCATACGGTCGCATATTACATTGATGTTTCATTTCCCAATGGTTTCTCGCACGCTCGCATATTTTATTGAGGATTATCCCCCAATGGTTTCTCACATGGTCGTATATTGTATTGAGGTTCATCCTTCATTGGATTCTCACACTGTTGCATATTGAATTGAGGATTATCCACCAATGGTTTCTCACGGTCTTGCATATTGTATTGAGGATTATCCTCCACTGCTTTCTCACACGGTCACATATTGTATGACGTTTATCCTCAACAGGTTTTTCACGGGTTCGCATATTGTATTGAGGTTTATCCTCCAATGGTTTCTCACATGGTCGCATATTATCTTAAGATTTATCCCCCACTGCTTTCTCACACGGTCCCATATTGTATTGAGGTTTATCCCCCATTGGTTCCTTACACGTTAGTATATTGTTTTAATCTTTATCCCCCACTGGTTTCTCACACGGTCGTATATTGTGCTGAGGTTCATCCCCCAATTGCTTCTCACACTGTCATATATTGTACTGAAGATTATCCTCCACTGATTTCTCACACGGTCACATATTGTGTTGACGTTTATCCTCCAGAGGTTTTTCACGGGTTCGAATATTTTATTGAGGTTTATCCTACAATGGTTTCTCACATGGTCGTATATTATATGAAGATTTATCCTACACTGCTTTCTCACGCGGTTGCATATTGTATTGAGGTTCATCCTCTAATGGTTTCTATCACGGTCGCATATTGTATTGAGGTTTATCCCACACTGGTTTCTCACACGGAAGCATATTGTATTGAGGTTTATCCCCCACTTGTTTCTCACGGGCTAGCATATTGTATTGATGTTTTTCCTCCAATGGTTTCTCACACGGTCGCATATTGTATTGAGGTTCATGCCTCAACGATTTCTCACACAGTCGCATATTTTATTGAGGTTCATATCCATTGGTTTCTCACACAGTCGCATATTGTATTGATGTTCATCCCCCAATAGTTTTTCACACGGTCGTATATTATATTGAGGTTTATTCACCTTTGGCCTTATATACGAACGCATATTGTATTGAGGTTCTTCCCCCAGTGGTTTCTCACACGGTCGCATATTGTCTTGAGAATTATCCCCCAAAAGCTTCTCACACGGTAGCTTATTATACTGAGCCTCATCCCCCAATGGTTTCCTAACACGATCTCATATTGTATTGAGGTTTGTCTCCCAGGGGTTTGTCACACGGTCGCATATTGTATTGAGGTTCATCCCCGAATGGTTTTTCACACACTTTCATATTGTATTGAGGTTTATCCCCCAGTGGTTTCTCACAATGTCGCATATTGTTTTGAGGTTTTTCCCCCATATTGCATTAAGGTTTATCCTCCAATGGATTCTCATACCGTCGCATATTGCATTGAGATTTGTCCTCCACTGGTTTCTCACACGGTCGCATATTTTATTGAGGATTATCGTCTACTAGTTTCTGACATATTCCCATATTGTTTCTGACATATTCCCATATTGTATTGAGGATTCTCCACCACTGGTTTCTCACACGGTCGCATATTGTATTGAGGTTCATCCCCCAATGCTTTTTCTCGCGGGTGCATATTTTATTGAGGATTATCCTCCACTGGTTTCTCAAATGGTCGCATATTGTATTAAGGATTATCCTCCACTGGTTTCTCACACGGTCGTATATTGTATTGAACTATATCCCCCACTGGTTTCTTACACGGTCTCATGTTATATTGAGGTTTATCCCCCACTAGTTTCTCAAGGGCTCGGAAATTGTTCTGAGGTTTATCCTCTAATGGTTTCTCATACTGTCCCATATTTTATTGAGGTTCATTCCCCAATTCTTTCTCATACGGTCGCATATTGTATTGATTTTTTTTCGCTCATTAGCTTCTCACACGGTCGCATATTGTTTTGAGATTCATCCCCCAATGGTTTCTCACAAGGTTGCATATTGTATAGAGGTTCATCCCCGAATGATATCTCACACGGTCGCATATTGTATTGAGATTTATCCTCCACTGGTTTCTCATCCGGTCGCATATTGTATTGATTTTTATTCCCCAATGGTTTCTCACACGGTCGCATATTGTGTTGAGGTTTATCTTGCAGTGTTTTCTCACACGGTCGCATATTGTATTAAGGCTCATCCCCCAATTGTTTCTCACACGGTCGTATATTGTATTGAGGCTCATCCCCCAATGATTTCTCACGCGGTCGCATATTGTATTAAGGTTCATCCGACAATGGTTTCTCAAACAGTCGCATATTGTTTTGAGGTTTATCCTGCATATCTCTCACAAGGTCGCTTATTGTATTTAGGTTTATCTCCCAATGGTTTTTCAAACGGTCGCATATTGTACTGAGGTTTATCCTGCAATGGCTTCTCCCAAGGTCGCATATTGTATTGAGGTTTATCCTCCTTTGGTTTTTCACACGGTTGCATATTGTATAGAGGATTATCCTCCACTGGTTTCTCACACGGTCGCATATTGAAATGAGGTTCATCCCTCAATGGTTTTATCACACGGTCATATATTGTATTGATGTTGATCCCCCAATTCTTTCTCACACGGTCGCATATTGTATTGAGGCTCATCCCCCAATGGTTTCTCACACGGTAGCATGTTGTATTGACGTTCATCCCCTAATGGTTTCTCACAAGGTCGCATATTATATTGAGGTTCATCCCCCACTGGTTTCTCAAACGGTCGCATATTCTATTGAGGTTTATCCTCACTGGTTTCTCAGAAGCTCCCATATTGTATTGAGGTTTATCCTCTAATGGTTTCTCACACAGCCGCATATTGTTTTGAGGTTCATCCCCCAATTCTTTTTCACACTGTCATATATTGTATTGAGGTTTATCTCCCATTGGTTTCTCACAGGGTCTCATATTGTATTGAGGTTCATCCCCAATGGTTTCTCATATGGTCGCATATTGCATTGCGGTTCATCGCCCAATGGTTTCTCACACGGTCGCATATTGTATTGAGGTTCATCCCCCAATGGTATTTCAAACACTCCCATATTATATTGAGGTTTACTCCCCGACGGATTCTCTAAAGGTCGCTTATTGTATTGAGGTTTATATCCCAGTGGTTTTTCACATGGTCGCATATTCTAATGAGTTTTATTCTCCAATGGCTTCTCACACGGTCGCATATTGTATTGAGGATTATCCTCCACTGGTTTCTCACACGGTCGCATATTGAATTAAGGTTCATCCCCCAATGGTTTCTCACCCGTTCGCATATTGCATTGAGGATTTTTCCCCAACGGTTTCTCACACGGTCGTATATGTACTGAGGTTTATCCTCCACTGGTTTTTCACACGGTCGGATATTGTATTGATTTTCATCCCCAATGGTTTCTCACCCGGTCGCATATTGTATTGAGGTTCATCCCCCAATGCTTTCTCACAATATCGAATATTGTCTTTAGGTTCATCCCCCAATGGTTTCTCATACGGTCTCATATTGTATTGAGGTTTATCCCCCAGTGGTTTCTCATACGGTCGCATATTACATTGATGTTTCAGCCCCCAATGGTTTCTCGCACGCTCGCATATTGTATTGAGGATTATCCCCCAATGGTTTCTCACATTGTCGTATATTGTATTGAGGTTCATCCTCCATTACATTCTCACACCGTTGCTTTCTCACATTGTCGTATATTGTATTGAGGTTCATCCTCCATTAGATTCTCACACCGTTGCTATTATATTGAGGATTATCCACCAATGGTTTCTCACAGTCTCGCATATTGTACTGAGGATTATCCTCCACTACTTTCTCACACGGTCACATATTGTTTTGACGTTTATCCTCCACAGGTTTTTTACGGGTTCGCATATTGTATTGAGGTTTATCCTCCAATGGTTTCTCACATGGTCGCATATCATATTAAGATTTATCCCCCACTGCTTTCTCACACGGTCCCATATTGGATTGAGGTTTTCCCCCATTGGTTTCTTACACGTTCGTATAATGTTTTAATCTATATCCCCCACTGGTTTCTCACACGGTCGTATATTGTACTGAGGTTCAACCACCAATTGTTTCTCACACTGTCATATATTGTATTGAGGATTATCCTCCACTGGTTTCTCACACGGTCACATATTGTATTGACGTTTATCCTCCATAGGTTTTTCACGGGTTCGCATACTTTATTGAGGTTAATCCTACAATGGTTTCTCACATGGTCGCATATTATATTAAGATTTATCCTCCACTGCTTTCTCACGCGGTCGCATATTGTATTGTGGTTCATCCCCACTGGTTTCTCACACGGTCGCATATTGTATTGATGTTTATCCCCCACTGGTTTTTCATGGGCTCGCATTTTGAATTGAGTTTTTTTTCCTACAACCGTTTCTCAGACGGTCGCATATTGTATTGAGGTTCATCCCCCAACGGTTTCTCACACGGTCGCATATTGTATTGAGGTTTATCCTCCACTGGTTTCTCACACGGTCGTATAATGTAATGAGGTTCATCCCCAATGGTTTCTCACGGGCTCGATATATTGTATTGGGGTTTATCGTCTACTGGTTTCTCACACGGTCGTATATTGTACTGAGTTTTTTTTCCCCACTGGTTTCTCACACGGAAGCATATTTTATTGAGGTTTATCCCCACTTGTTTCTCACGGGCTCGCATATTGTATTGATGTTTTTCCTCCAATGGTTTCTCACACGGTCGTATATTGTATTGAGGTTCATGCCTCAACGATTTCTCACACAGTCGCATAATTTATTGAGTTTCATATCCATTGGTTTCTCATACGGTCGCAAATTGTATTGATGTTCATCCCCCAATAGTTTTTCACATGGTCGCATATTGCATTGATGTTTATTCCTCTTTGGTTTTATATATGGTCGCATATTGTATTGATGTTCTTCCCCCAATGGATTCTCACACGGTCGCATATTGTACTGAGGATTATCCCCTAATCGTTTCTCACACGGTAGCTGAGACTCACCCCCAATGGTTTCCTAACACGATCTCATATTGTATTGAGGTTTATCTCCTAGTGGTTTGTCACATGGTCGCATATCGCACTGAGGTTCATCCCCGAATGGTTTTTCACACACTCATATTGTATTGAGGTTTATCCCCCCTGGTTTCTTACACGGTCGCATATTGTATTGAGGATTATCCTCTACTGGTTTCTGACATATTCGCATATTGTATAGAGGATGATCCACCACTGGTTTGTCACACGGTCGGATATTATATTGAGGTTCATCCCACAATGCTTTTTCTCACGGGTGCATATTTTATTGAGGATTATCCTCCATTGGTTTCTCAAATGGTCGCATATTGTATTAAGGATTATCCTCCACTGGTTTATCACAAGGTCATATATTGTATTGAGCTTTATCTCCCACTGGTTTCTCACACGGTCTCATATTATATTGAGGTTTATCCCCCACTAGTTTCTCACGGGCTCGGAAATTGTACTGAGGTTTATCCTCTATTGGTTTCTCATACTGTCCCATATTTTACTGAGGTTCATTCTCCAATTCTTTCTCACACGGTCGGATATTGTATTGATTTTTTTCGCCCACTGGCTTCTCACACGGTCGCATATTGTTTTGAGGTTCATCCCCCATGCTTTCTCACACGGTTGCATATTGTATTGAGGTTCATCCCCGAATGATTTCTCACACGGTCGCATATTGTGTTGAGATTTATCCTCCACTGGTTTCTCATCCGGTCGCATATTGTATTGATTTTCATTCCCCAATGGTTTCTCACACGGTCGCATATTGTATTGAGGTTTATCCTGCAATGTTTTCTCACACGGTCGCATATTGTGTTAAGGCTCATCCCCCAATGGTTTCTCACACGGTCGCATATTGTATTGAGGCTCATCCCCCAATGGTTTCTCATACTGTCGCATATTGTATTATGGTTCATCCGACAATGGTTTCTCAAACAGTCGCATATTGTTTTGAGGTTTACCCTCACTACATTCTCAAGGGCTCGCATATCTCTCACAAGGTCGCTTATTGTATTTAGATTTATCTCCCAATGGTTTCTCACACGGTTGCATATTGCACTGAGGTTTATCCTGCAATGGCTTCTCCCACGGTCGCATATTGTATTGAGGTTTATCCTCCTTTGGTTTTTCACACGGTTGCATATTGTATAGAGGATTATCTTCCACTGGTTTCTCACACGGTCGCATATTGAAATGAGGTTCATCCCTCAATGGTTTTATCACACGATCGCATATTGTATTCAGGTTCATCCCACAATGCTTTTTCTCACGTTTGCATATTTTATTGAGGATTATCCTCCACTTTTCTCTCAGTTGCTCGCATATTGTATCAAGGATTATCCTCCACTGGTTTCTCACAGGTTCGTATATTGTATTGAGCTTTATCCCCCTCCGGTTTCTCATAAGGTCTCATATTATATTGAGGTTTATACCCCACTTGTTTCTCACGGGATCACATATTATACTGAGGTTTACCCTCTAATGATTTCTCATACGGGCGTATATTGTAATGAGAATCATTCCCCAATGCTTTCTCACACAGTCGCATATTGTATTGATTTTTATCGCCCAGTGCTTTCTTACAGGGTCGCATATTGTATTGAGGTTCATCCCCGAATGATTTCTCACACGGACGCATATTGTATTGAGGTTTATCCTCCAACGGTTTCTCATACGGTCGCATATTGTATTGAGGTTCATTCCCCAATGGTTTTTCACACGGTCGCATATTGTATTGAGGTTTATCCTGCAATATTTTCTCACACGGTCGCATATTGTACTGAGGTTCATCTCCCAATTGTTTCTCACACGGTCGCATATTGTACTAAGGCTCATTCCCCAGTGGTTTATCACACGGTAGCATGTTGTATTTACGTTCATCCCCTAACGGTTTCTCACACGGTCGCACAAATTAATTGAGGTTCATCCCAGAATGGTTTCTCAAACGGTCGCATATTGTATTTACGTTTATCCTCACTGGTTTCTCACGGGGTCCCATATAGTATTGAGGTTTATCCTCCAATGGTTTTTCACACAGTCTTATATTGAATTGAGGTTTATCCCTTAATGCTTTCTCACACTGTCGCATATTGTATTGAGGTTTATCCCCCACTGGTTTTCACAGGGTCGCATATTGTATTGAGATTCATCCCCCAATGGTTTCTCAAACGGTCGCATATTTTACTGAGGTTCATCGCCCAATGGTTTCTCACACGGTCGCATATTGTATTGAGGTTCATCCCCCAATGGTTTCTCTAAAACTCCCATATTATATTGAGGTTTATTCCCCGGTGGTTTCTCACAAGGTCGCTTTTTATATTGACGCTCATATCACAGTGGTTTCTCACACGGTCGCATATTGTACTGAGGTTCATCCCCCAATGTTTTCTCAAACGGTGGCATATTGTATTGAGAGTTATCCTCCAATGGTTTCTCATACGGTCGCATATTGTATTGACGTTCATTCCACAATGGTTTCTCACAGGGCCGCATATTTTATTGAGGTTTATCCTGCAATGTTTTCTCACACGGTCGTATATTGTAATGAGGTTCATCCCCAATGGTTTCTCACGGGCTTTATATATTGTATTGACGATTATTCCCCACTGATTTTTCACATTGTGGCATATTGTATTAAGGTTTACCCACTCGTCTTTCTCACGGACTCGCATATTGTATTGAGGTTTATCCTCCAATGGTTTCTCACACGGTTGCATTATATATAAAAGTTCATCCATCAATGATTTCTCAAACATTCGGATATTGTATTGAGGTTCATCCTTCAATGGTTTCTCACTGTCACATATTGTACTGAGGTTCATCCCCTAATGGCTTCTCTCACAGTCGCATATCGTATTGAGGTTCATCCCCCAATGGTTACTCACACGGTCTCATATTGTATTGAGGTTTATTCCCCACTGGTTTCTCACACGGTCGCATATTTTATTGAGGTTCATCCCCCATATGTTTCTCACACGGTCGCATATTGTATTGAAGTTTATCCTCCACTGGTTTCTTTCAGGGTCGAATAATGTATTGCGGTTCATCCCCAATGGCTTCTCACGAGCTCGATATATTGTATTGAGGTTTATCCCCAACTGGTTTCTCATACGGAAGCATAATGTACTGAGGTTCTTCCCCCAATGGTTTCTCACACGATCGCATATTTTATTGAGGATTATTACCTAATCGTTTTTCACACGGTAGCATATTGTACTGAGGTTCATCCCCCAATGGTTTCTCACAGGGTATCATATTGTATTGAGGTTTATTTCCCAGTAGTTTGTCACACGGTCGCATATTGTATTGAGGTTCATCCCCCAATGGTTTTTCACACCCTTCCATATTGTATTGAGGTTTATCCCCCAGTGGTTTCTCACAATGTCGCATATTGTATTAAGGTTTTTCTCCCATTGTTTTTCACACGGTCGCATATTGTATTGAGGTTTATCCTCCAATAGATTCTCACATCGTCGCATATTGCATTGAGGTTTGTCTTCCACTGGTTTCTCACACGGTCGGATATTGTATTGAGGATTATCTTCTAATGGTTTCTCACATATTCGCATATTGTATTGAGGATTATCCCCCACTGGTTTCTCACATTGTCGCATATTGTATTGAGGTTCATCCCACAATGGTTTCTCACACTTTGTCATATTGTACTGAGGATTATCCTCCACTGGTTTCTCACATGGTCGCATATTGTATTAAGGATTATCCTCCACTGGTTTCTCACACGATCGTATATTGTAATGAGCTTTTTCCGCCTCTGGCTTCTCACACGGTCGCATATTGTATTGAAGTTTATCCCCCACTTATTTCTCACGGGCTCGCATATTGTACTGATGTTTATCTCCTAATGGTTTCTCATACGGTCCCATATTGTTTTGAATTACATTCCCCAATGCTTTCTCACACGGTCGCATAATGTATTGATTTTTATCGCCCATTTGTTTCTCACACGGTCGCATATTGTGTTGAGGTTCATCCCTCAGTGGTTTCTGACACGGTTGCATATCGTATTGAAGTTCATACCCGAATGATTTCTCACACGGTCGCATATTGTGTTGAGGTTTATCCTCCAACGGTTTCTCATACGGTCGCATATTGTATTAAGATTCATTCCCCAATGGTCTCTCACACGGTCGCATTTTGTATTGAGGTTTGTCCTGCAATGTTTTCTCCCACGGTTGCATATTGTATTAAGGCTCATCCCCCAATTGTTTCTCACACTGTCGCATATTGTATTGAAGCTCATCCCGCAATGATTTCTCACACGGTAGCATGTTGTATTGACGTTCATCCCTAATGGTTTCTCACACGGTCGCATATTGTGTTGAGGTTC
>JAYMFT010254176.1:0-10862 GCA_038088735.1 Panulirus argus
TATATATATATATATCTATATATATATATATATATATATATCAACTTAAGCCGGGTACCCAGTTTATCGACAAACCCCCGAAGGGGAGGATGAACGGCTGGATGAACTGTGGACAGACTGCCGCGCCTAGGACTCGAACCCGTGCGGGCCCGAATATGCATCATGGTCAGCAGCGCTAGCATAAACCTACGAAAGTCCAGTTAATCCTTTTGCTGAAGAAAAAAAAAAAAAATGAGGCCCTCCTCCGTCGCACCCCTCCAACCTTCCCTCCACCTGTCCCTCCTCCTCCACTACCCTCCCTCCACCAAGAGTAGTATGTGGACTAGTGATAATACAAGTGGAAGGGGGCGTGGAGGGGGGTGGGGGGTTGTAAAGAGCGGGACATTAAATGCTGGGAGGAACGCACTGGGGAGCTGAGAAGGCATGGGGGGAGGAGGGAGGGTCTACTCGACTCCCCATTACCGGGGAGTGGGGAGCATGTGAAGGCGGCACCAGAGGAGGCAATTATAAAGCCCACGCCCTCTGTGCCCAGCTACTGGGAGGGGAGGGCAGCCGGAGGACGCTCTGATAATCCCATAGCCCATACATCGTTCACGGGGCGGGGGGAAAATCATCGTCCATTTGGGAAACAATGGCCAGGTGGTGACCAGCAGACAGACGACTCTGGGCTGGATTTCGAAACCTTAAGATCCACGTCACTTCTGGATAGCTAGCTGAAGGGCCAGCCCACCATTACAGAAGGGAAGAGAACGGGATGAAGTTAGGAAAACGGGGGGGCAGGAATCCTCCTCTTCCTCCTCCTCCTCCCCCCCCCCTTGCAACACACCTTAAGACCGGACGGAGCGGGAACCTGTACGGGGTAATCCTGGGATGCCAACAGAAAACGGAGTGAGGGCGGCATCTTCACCTACGCCCTGCAATAACTAGACCGCTGCAGACCTCGACCCCGGGTGGTCCGGGTGGTCTATCAGGTCTGGAGGGCGAAGCCCACCCACCGAGTCACAGGCCCCCCCCCCCACACCGCCCGCCCGCAAGCCACCCTCCCCCAAGACCCCGCCCACCGCCGGCCCACCCGGTTCTGATAGTGGGCAGTAGGGTAATGGCCCCGACGTGTCCCGGACCAACCCGCAGCATTATCTCTGTCTCCCTCAGGAGGGCAGCGGCGGCGTCGCGTTCCCATCGTGGCTCAAGACCGTGTGTGTGTGTGTGTGTTGGGCAGAAACAAAAGGATAGAGAGAGAGAGGAAAGCATTGAAGATGAGATAAGGTAGATAGCATAGGCGAAGTGAATGTCAGTGGGAGAAATGGAAGGTCTATGTAGACGTGGGGAGAGGGGGAGACTATGGGAACTCCTGGGGAGATGGGAGGGCTAAGGAGTCACAGGGAGTCGAGTCCAGGAGGTGGGGGTGGGGTAGGGGAGAGGAAATGTGGGAGGCGAGGGGGAGAGAGGAGGAGGCAATAACGAGCAGACTGCGACGCTGGGGAGACACACGAGGCAGGGATACTGAGGGTGAGGAGGAGGAGGAGGAGGAACAGCACAGCTGCTGCAGAAGGGGACGACGAGGGGGACCAGACACAGCAGGAGGGGACGACGAGGTACCAGACACAGTAACAGGTGGGGCTATTCCATGAACACCCCCTCTCCTACCCCCTGGTAATTAGAACCACTAATTATCACCCTGGCCATCAAGTAACTATCGGCAAAAATGCAATTACTTTTCAAAATCTAACATTAATACCGTCGTCTCTTATGACCCCTGACCACCACGGCATGTCATCGTGTGAGCAACACACACACACACACACACACACCACACACACACACACACACACACACTCCGTGACACCTGTGACCCCTGACCGGAGGGCGTGTCCCCTCAGGCGACCCCCACGTGTGACCCTTCTGCGCCTCCTTGACCCCGCCCGGCCCCAGCTGACCACCCTGCCACACGCCTGTCATGACCCCCACCTCGCCTTCGCCGCGTACAGGGCACGAGCAATTGCCCTTCGGGCCGCCACGTGCAAGCTACTCATCCAACCCCTACCCCTACCCCATGCACAGGCAGGTCAGGCCAGGTGCTCAGTGCGTTCATATAATGCAACTGAGCGTTGGCGATCGAGCAAGAGCGAGGGAGGCGGCCGCCATATATGGACGGCCACAGAGGCACCGCCGCTACCCAGAACCAAACGCCCAGGTCCCGTCTCCTTAATCCCCCATGAATCAGAGAAAATTGCATCCTGTTGAATATCAGAGCCTCATCATCTCATTTGCATAGTCTACGGTAATATATCTAACACGTAATGTAAACCCTTTTTTTTTTAAAGGGTTAACACAATCTTCGACGCGAAGTGATCCCCAGCAAAACTTCTACAGAATGACGATATACATATATGCAGTATATGTCCAGGGAAGGTTTTTGGTCGCACGTTTCTTGTTGCTCAGGGTTCTACAAGAGAGAAAGAGGAACACGAGTTAATATGGCCTCCTACAGCTCTGATTGGACAAAGATCGGGGCCTCCTACACCCCTGATGTGGCTAAGATCAGGGCCTCCTATACCCCTAATGGGGCTAAGATTAGGGCCTCCTATACCCCTGGTGGGACTAAGATCAGGGCCTCCTACACCCCTGATGGGGCTAAGATCAGGGCCTCCTATACCCCTGATGGGGCTAAGATCAGGGCCTCCTATACCCCTAATGGGGCTAAGATCAGGGCCTCCCATACCCCTGATGGGGCTAAGATCAGGGCCTCCTACACCCCTGATGGAGCTAAGATCAGGGCCTCCCATACCCCTGATGGGGCTAAGATCAGGGCTTTCTACAGCTCTGATGGGGCTAAGATCAGGGCCTCCTACACCCCTGATGGGGCTAAGATCAGGGCCTCCTACACCCCTAATGGGGTTAAGATCAGGGCCTCCTATAACCCTGATGGAGCTAAGATCAGGGCCTCCTATAGCCCTGATGGGGCCAACACCAGGGCCTCCTACACCCATGACGGAGCTAAGATCAGGGCCTCCTACACCCCTGATGGGGCTAAGATCAGGGCCTCCTATACCCCTGATGGAGCTAAGATCAGGGCCTCCTATACCCCTGATGGGGCCAACACCAGGGCCTCCTACACCCATGACGGAGCTCAGACAGAGCCTTGGGGACCTCTGGAACCTTCCACGAACCGCAAACAATACCTACAGCACCGCAAACCACGCAGGTGCATCCATTATACGATTAACATTCTTCAAACTTATATAAAACTTTTCCCGGTAAATCCAGTTTAAAATATTGGTAATAAAAGAAAATATGACGCACATATATCGCCCCGTCTGCTCCCGTGGCCAGACGGCAACCGCCGGCACGTCTTCTCAAGACACTGCAAATATCACATTCATTTTAATTTATGACCCGGGAGAGGCCTCGCCCCCGACCTTCCTCGGCCACACCTCCTGCTGGGTCACGAGGTACACGCCACAGGTCACGCCGGGTTGACCCCCGACCTCGCCTCCCTCGCAGCCGCGGGGTCAGCGTGAGGGTCGGTCGGTCGGCATTGCGTGTCTGGAGAATATAATTGGTGCACAACCACGCCGTCTTGTTTCTTCCATTATTTAGTTTTATAGTTCTTTATTCCGCCGCAAGAGCGGCAGGCCAAGGGTGAAAACCCCGGCAAAAGAGGCTTCAGCTAGAGACCATGGCAGACGGTTTCGGACGAAAAACCTCGACAAAAGGTTTCAGACAAAAACCTCAGCAGGTTTGAGATGCAGAGACAAGAGGTTTTGACAAAACCCGTGACAGGTTTCAGTCAGAAACCTTGACAAAGAGGAAGCAGAAAGAAACCATGACAGGAGGTTTCACATGAAAAAAAGAAATGTGTTGGCTTCAAGTCACTTTTCCTGCCGTCTTGACACACCCCACTCAAATCAAACCTACCACTGGTGAGCACTTTCAAAATAAAAATAAAACACAAAGGGCGAGTAAAACTACGAAAAATGAGCACGTCCACACGAATTCGGTACACGAATTCAATTAGTGAGAGTGACTCGAGCTGCGTACGTTCGTGTTCCTGGTTCGCGTGCGTAGCCTCGTCCAGTACGCCTCTTAAAACCCGAACACAAAACACGGCGTAGGTCCTCCTCTCCCTCCGCACTCCTAACCTCTCCCAGCGTGTCGTGGGTCGTCAAGTGGAGAGTGTGTCACGGATAGGGGGATAGGAAGGGAGCAGGGCACAAGCAGGGAGTCGAAGGTAGGGGGATAGAGGGGGAACGTAGAGGGTAGGGGATGATAGGGACAAGGGAGAAGTCTTTAATCTACTTAAGAGATATGAGACTCCATTCTGAAAGACATCGACGGGAAGGAGCGTCGAGTGACAGCATCGACTGGAAGGGGCGACGTGTAACAGTATCGACTGGAAACGCATGGAAAGAGAAGTTGGAAAGGACGCCTAGTAAGCGCTGTAGGTCTACAGACTGTCGAGCAGAGGGCCGAATGTCGAGCCCACCTACAGGTAGTCTGGCGGATGAGGAATTATAGGTGGCTGGTCTGCTGGGCGGCCGCCTCGAGTGTATTGCTCCCACAAGATCGCAAGAGTGAGGAAGAGATCCGAGGGGGACAGCTGACGGAGCACATACCGCTACCACCAACAATACAGTACCATCAACAACCATTAGATTCTCGCCCACTACCACCATCGCCTCGACAAGTCTTCACCATCACCACCATCGCTGTCACCATCCTCGACAATGTGTCGCAATCCAATCCCAAGACGGGTCACTCTCCTTCACCATCAACCTCACCATCACTCACTGTCACACTGGCTTCGGGGGCACGTCTCTAAACCTTGCAGTTCGGCCCGGAACCAAGCTAGGTGCACGGCTGACCTGACCCCCCCTGATCAACCAGGCTGTCTGTGGCCGCAGCTCCCAGACCAGCACCACACAGCAATACCAGTTTCTACCACATCACTACGATCCACAATTACACCTCCATCCTCAACCACACAAATTACCTTGGCCTTCCTCACAAGAAGTAACCCACCTACCACACCACTACCCCCCCCCTTCCCCCGTACAGGATTATACAACCAAAACAAATTTTCTTTGCTATGGAAAAAGTCGTACGATCTTTTTTTTTTTCTCTCTCTCTCTCTCTCTACCTCTCTCTCACAGGTAAATTCAAGTTAGAAATTTACTCACAGTAATATTCCGTGCAATGTCGGCCAAGGTTGAAGGGAACCACAATTTATGTTGGCAGCTTTTTAGCAGTGTTTTAGCTGCTGGGGCTGAGTTGGGGTGCTGGAGGGTGGGTGGGGGAGGGGGGGGAAGGAAGCGTGTAGCTGCAGGAGGTAGAGTGGGTGGAGGGGGAACAAAGAGGGTGGTGTAGGTGTTGTGTATGTGGTGGGTGGAGGAGAAATCTGGGTGCAGGAAGGAAGGGTGGGTGGAGAGGAGGATTTGTGGGTAAGGGGAGATGGGAAGTATAGGGAGTGTGGGGAGGCAGTGTGGCTGTGGGAGGGGGAGTTTGGATAGTGAGAGGCACTGTGGGGAGAGGGGAGGGACGGTGCCAGTAGGAGTGTGTGGGTGTGGGTGTGGGCGGTAGTGTTGGGTGAGGTGGGTGTTACATTTAGGAATGGAAAATGAGGTGAAGGTGTATGAGGGTAGCGAAGATAAGGCGAGTGAGGGGATGAGGAAATATGAGTGTAGTGAGGGCAAGGTGGGTGTGGGAGAGGAGGGGAGGGGATGCCACAACACACAACCCTCACCACCTCCTCTCCACCCAACCCCACCCAAGCCGTCCTGAAGGGCCGTCAGGGAGGGAGGGAGGGATATAATCATGTCACAACCCAGCTGGAACAAGCAACAACGTCGCTTGCAGTTATAACCTCAACAACCAACACCAGGTTGTCCAGCCTGGCACTGGTGTCAGGGGTGGTGGTGGTGGTGTCAGTGGTGGTGGTGGTGGTGGTGGCAGCCGGGTGCGGGGGGGGGGGCAACGCGGTTGGGGGCAGCCGAGGCCGCCACAACATCCCACAAAATTTTCATTGGGGTGTGAGTGGGTTCGGGAGAGGTGGGAGGGAGGGGGGAATGGGGGGAGGGGGAGTGAGGGGAGGGGAGGAGGGAGGGGGGGGGGGTTATGACCTACGTTATGAACTGCCGTGAAAAATACCGCCACAGCTCTGGCTACTGGCCGTATGTTGCCGATTTTATTGCCGACTCCCTTCACGCTGGCCCACGCCCCATCCACCTCCACCGCTCCCCTCACGCAGGCCCCACACTCCCAGCCCCTCCCCTCACGCAGGCCCACACTCCCAGCCCCTCCCCTCACGCAGGCCCCACACACTCCCCATGCTTCCAATCACGCTGGCCCACACCCACCACCCATCCCCTCACAGTGGCTCATACTCCCCACACCTTCCCCTCACGCTGGCCTGTACCCACTTCCCTCCCCTCACGCTAAGCCTCACGCTCACCTCCCTCCGCCCAACACCTTCGCCTGGAGTGGGCCGTATCGTCTGGATGGCTTCCAGTCCTGGAAATGGCTGGTGCACGTACATGGCCCACTCTTACTGCCTGTCCACGCAAAAAATACCACCACTCTGCATTTAACTGTTAAAAACACTTACAAGATATAAGCCAAAATATAACGACTGCTGGCAAAATACTATGCAGATACTTCAAGGAAATATTGATATTATTATGGTACTAATACTTCCACTAGAGACAATACTAGAAGACATGTACCATCCATTTCATCCGACGATACCGCTTGTACTGCGAGGACAGAAAGTGACCAATCTGCACCATCAACTTTCCCATCTACGTCGGCCGTGACCGCGGTGCGTGAAGACCCCCTCCGTCTTGGTGCTTCACCATGCAGGACTAGGCGTGCGCGACTCAGTCATGACTGCTCTAATAATGTTTCAGGATGCACTTAGTTCCCTTCCTCCTCCCTAGTCTATAACCATCCATTCCTCTGAGCCCCCCCCAGCGAACACCACCACCTCCTACCCCCAACGTAACCCACCTCACCCCCGCGTTAACACTGCTCCCTATAGCTCCCTCCTCACCCACCTTCGCTATTCAGTATTCACAGCCACGTCGGCCTGGATAACCACCCGCTAAAAAGAGCGATGTAATCGGAAAAATGCGATGGGTATCCATCTTCTAAAATTGGGAAACTCTACGGGCCCACTAACCGCGCTTTTACGACCGACGCGCGCCCGCCCGCCCGCCCGCCCGCCGCTGTGGTGGAGGTGGGTTGTGGTGTACGGCGCGCGTCTTGCGTGTGTACGTGGGTGTAGCATATCCGGTCGGACGCCTTTTTTGATACAGACTACGACGAAGTTCCTCGGGACGCAGGTATAGCGTACAACATAAGGCAGCTGTTTACAAACACGTAAAAGAAACTTTTAAGGAATACTCGACTCCCCCTCGGCACCGATGGTCGTCGTCAGTAGTAACCCTAAACGGGAACCGATTTCTCCACAAACTCCGGGAGGAGGGATTTCCACCGAAATAGGATCTCCTTCCCGGGGGGCGCGACAGATGTGTGATCCCCCGCCGCAAAGAGGCGGTGGAGGATCGTACCGTCGCGACCCCCACCACCCCCATCCCCCCTCCGATTCCAAGACTCGCCCCTCGTTACTTGAGAATGATAATTATTGCAAACAACACCGGGGTGATTAATTCACTATCCCTGCGGACGATTCGCAATAAAAGTTCACTTCCTGTTCCCCTGGGCGACAGAATACACACGGCCTCGTCTGCTTGACATGCTTAGTCATACACAACAACGCGCATATCCTGGTACTTACATACACGATACAGCAATAAAAAAATGGGGTGAGGAGCGGGGGGGCCCGTGAGCTACTGCGTATATAATCACTCACTATTTAACGAAGAGAATTAAATTAATTACCAGTTCGCAGTAAAGAAGAGGCGGAATGTCATAATTGGTCATAACGGTGCTAATGGCTGCATCACCGCGGCACTGCCCACACCAAGCGAGCCTCGTCAAGTCCATGGTAACTCCACTACCATGAACCCCTCCCCCCTCTTAAGGTATCCCCAAAGCCCACCCTCCCATGGTAGCCAAGTCTAGCTAAGTTAAGCGACCCTCTCATGGCCTCTGCTCTTTCCTTCACCCTTTCACGTTCATCAGGTCAACTTCTACATGCCTCCACCTTTTTTAACCACCTTAAGAACGTTCCACCACCTCCTCAGGGGATCAGCCTGGCAGTGCTACCCCCCACCCGAGGGGTCAACCTGCTTCTGCTACCCCTTCTCAGTCAACGTAGTCGCGCTACCTCCTCCCGACCTTAGCCTGGCAGCGTTAACACCCACGGGGTCTGCCTGGCAGTGCTACCCCCGGTGGTCAGCTTGACCGGGCTGCGCCCCGAGTGGGTCAGTCTACCACTGCTACTCACCAACCCTGGGGTCTGCCTGATGCAGCTGAACCCTGGGGGATTTGACACATGTGGGGTCAGCAATAAAATGATGAGAGGAGGGGGAGGGGGAGGAGGAACAACTGGTCAGTTCATCACGGTGATATGGGCGAGGGGACCAGAGCCGGACATCTGTGGCCCCCAGAGAGAGAGAGAGAGAGAGAGAGAGAGAGAGAGAGAGAGAGAGAGAGAGAGAGGGAGAGAGAAGGTGAGAGGGTGTGAGGTCAGGCAAGTCAGCCGAGGGGAGAAAGGTAATGTTGGGAGAATACAAGGGAAGCGGGGAGAGGATGCAGCATGGGGAGGAGGTGTGAAGGAGGGAGGCAGGCTCCAGGAAGCAGGGTGGGCTGGGGGAGGGTGGGTGAGGGGCAGTGGGGGAAGGGGGGGAGGGGAGGTGGGCTGGCAGTAACAGGCCAAGGGAGGGGAGTGGTGTGCAGAGGTCCCGACGCCGCCTTATTGGACGGGCGAGTCGCTTTTACTGCCAGCACAAATGAAGTGTTCCTGGCCCCAATATCAGCCGAGTCTCCCCCCAACCTCACTGTAATTCAACCAACAACAATTTGGGCGATTGTTCTCTGGGCGACTTTACACCCCCACCGTAATGTACCTCGTCTTCCACCTTCCCCTCTGCAATGGACGCGCTGCTCCTGTTATTTCTGGAGCACGATGGTTCGAAACCCTGGGGTACGTGATGGCTCCTGGCTTTTGGACCTGACCCTTTCGGGGTCAGATCAAGGGCCGGGCTACTGTACCCTTGGGTCGTACCGTCAAGCTCAGGGGTCGTACCACTGTGTCCAAGGGACTAATAACGCCTGGGGCGGAGAGGCTTATGTGCTAACATCGTGGATGCGAGTAGCAGCTTGGGAGGCTGGAGATGGTAGTGCTGATGGAAGCAGGCAGCAGAGTAGCGAGTGCAGCTGTGTAGTACTACAGATGTAGCAGTGTAGCGGGTGCGGCGGTGTAGCTGGTACAGTAGTGTAGCGGATGCGGCGGTGTAGCACTGCTGACGTAGCAGTGTAGCGGGTGCCAGAGTGTAGCGGATGCAGCAGTGCAGCGCGTGTAGCAGTGTAGCGGGTGTAGCAGTGAGGGCCGTGGCAGCATTGATCCCGTGGTGTTAATAAGGGTAGCGGAGCAGTGTCAGCAGGCCAGCCCGCCCCTACCGCCGCCGCCCCCCCAACACCACCACCACACTCCAACCACCGCCGCCCTCACTACACTTCTACCACCGCAGCCGCCCCCCCTAACACCACCGCCACTCCCCATCACCACACACCAACCACCGCCGCCCGCCCCCAACCACCACACCCTTCTCTTGTACCGTCCTCCAGTAGATAACCTCGTCTTAGACCATCAGGTCTTCTGCTACATGTCCTTCCCATTCAGACTCCTACCACCATCCACCACATTCCGACCATAACTCGTACGAACCATCTACACTCCAAAAATAAATTATCTTTACGTATGAATACTAATATGAATTCTACGACTCCTGTTGTTTAGTTGGAGAGGGTGAAGGCGAGCGAGAGACATTTTTTTAATAATAATGAAAATTTCCGTCCAGTAATTACTCTCTATATAAAAAAATAACATACATTACAATAGTCTCAAGACCTGGGGGGGTTGATTAATAAGCTACGAAATGTTCTACGTCAGCTCAAAGGGAATCAGTCGGTAAATCTTTAAAAATGTCAGAAATTTTGGGAGTATGTTAGTTATGACTTAGTATAACAATAGAGTTCTATGCAATGACTGCTGAATCCAAACACCCAAATTGGCACGTTAAAGGCATCACTTCCTCGTGTCTAGCTTCTGTGCCGCCCCTCGCAACGCCCTAATAGTTTGACACAGCTTCTGTGACACCCCTTGCAACGCTATACCGTCTTGGCGTGGCTTCTGTGCCGCCCACAGCCACGATATACTTTCTGTACCACCCCAGCAGCGATAATTTGGTGTTGGCATAGTCTGACCTAATTCAGTAACTCTATACTGGCGTGGCACAGCTTCTATGCCACCCACCCACCCACCCACAGCAACGCTAGAATCGGGTGGCATACATATCACTTGAGCGCCACCCCAGCGACGCTAAATTGGCGTGGTATGGTTTGAGCTAACCCAGCAACTCTATACAGGCGTTGGCATAGTTTCTGTGCTACCCCAGCAACGCTAAAGCGGCGAGTCCACACAAACAACACAGGCTCCAAGGTGATGGTGATTGATCGGTACTACTGCCGCGGGGACACGCGCTCCTACACTAATTTCAAGAAGTGGAACCAAACCCGGAATTGCCTGGGTGGATTCAGGAGTTTTAAATTCATACACACGCCGTATGATCACAGCTCAGTCCATACATATATACATATATATCTTTTTTTTTTTTTTTTTTTTATGTTGAAGGCTCCAGTCACGGACAAAAGTCCACATCAAGGCCGGGCCCTAATTG
>JAYMFT010254187.1:0-10862 GCA_038088735.1 Panulirus argus
CCTCCACCACCTCCAATTATCCTCCCCTCCCTCCATCATCTCCAACTATCCTCCCCCTCCATCCATCATCTCCAACTATCCTCTCCCTCCTTCCATCATCTCCATCTATCCTCCCCCTTCCTCCATCATCTCCAACTATCCTCCCACTATCCTTCACCATCTCCAATTATCCTCCCCCTTCCTCCATCATCTCTAACTATCCTCCCTCTCCTTCCACCTTCTCCATCTATCCTTCCTTTCCTTCATCATCTCCAACTATCCTTCCCCTCCTCCACCATCTCCAACTATCCTCCCCCTCCCTCCACCATCTCCAACTATCCTCCCCTCCTTCCACCATCTCCATCTATCCTCCCCTTCCTCCATCATCTCCAACTATCCTTCTCCTCCCCTCAACCATCTCTAACTATCCTCCCTCTCCTTCCACCATCTCCATCTATCCTTCCCTTCCTCCATCATCTCCAACTATCCTTTTCCTTCCCTCAACCATCTCCATCTATCCTCCCTCTCCTTCCACCATCTCCATCTATCCTCCCCTTCCTCCACCATCTCCAACTATCCTTTCCCTCCCTCCACCATCTACAACTATCCTCCCCCTCTCTCCATCATCTCCAACTATCCTCCCCCTCCCTCCATCATCTCCAACTATCCCATCCTCCACCATCTCCAACAATCCTCATCCTCCCTTCACCATCTTCAACTATCCTCCCCCACCCCTCCACCATCTCCAACTATCCTCCCCATCCCTCCACCATCTCCAACTATTCTCCCCCTCCCTCCACCACCTCCAATTATCCTCCCCTCCCTCCATCATCTCCAACTATCCTCCCTCCCTTCCATCATCTCCAATTATCCTCCCCCTTCCCTCCACCATCTCCAACTATCCTCCCCCTCCCTCCACCATCTCCAACTATCCTTCCCCTCCCCTCCACCATCTCTAACTATCCTTCCCATCCTCCACCTTCTTCAACTATCCTCCCCTCCCCTCCACCATCTCTAACTATCCTTCCCATCCTCCACCTTCTCCAACTATCCTCCCCTCCCCTCCACCATCTCCAACTATCCTTCCCCTCCCTCCACCATCTCCAATGATCCTCCCCCTCCCTCCGTCATCTCCAGCTATCCTCCCCCTCCTCCATCCTCCCCACAGCACCCCGGCCGGAGTGCGGAGTGTGGCCAGCATCGTCCCTGAGTTTCGGATCCTCCCTTCGTGCCTTGCCTCTCCCCTCACAGGACACTCCCCATGCCAGTCCCTCACCCTCCGTGGGGAGGATACTATTATCTGCCCAGCTCCCCTCCCTCCATAACTTCGCCTGTTTCACGCCAACTATTATAAACATGTTTCCTATTGTTCTGAGCTAGGCTGGTGGCGGTGGTGAGCCAGGCTGGTGGTGGTGGTGAGCCAGGCTGGTGGTGGTGGCGGTGGTGAGCCAGGCTGGTGGTGGTGGTGAGCCAGGCTAGTGGTGATGGTGAGCCAGGCTGTTGGTGGTCGTGAGCCAGGCTGGTGGTGGTGATGGTGGTGAGCCAGGCTGGTGGTGGCGGTGGTGATGGTGGTGAGCCATGCTGGTGGTGGTGGTGCTGCTGAGCCAGGCTGGTGGTGGTAGTAGTGGTGGTGAGCCAAGCTGATGGTGGTGGTGGTGAGCCAGGTTAGTGGTGAAGGTGGTGAGCCAGGCTGGTGGTGGTGGCGGTGGTGAGCCAGGCTGGTGTTGGTGGTGGTGGTGCGTATACAAACATGTTATCCACGACATCAAAAATCTGTTCAATTGTGGCCCAGACTCACAGTATTTGTTTTTCCTTTTCAAGTTGTCATCACCCGTGATTACCAGACACCGCGTGGGATCAGCTGGCTCTGTGGTTCACTCGTGATGAGTTGGAGTACTTAGGTTCGAACCCTGGCTCAGACCGCTGGTGAGTCATAGTAGTTCCCGGAGTGGAGCCTAGCGGGGGTGCCTCCCCACACGCCCTCCCCCACACCCCTCCCACCCTCTCCTCAAGGGGTGCCTTCCCACACGTCCTCCCCCACTCCCCTCTCCCCCTCTCCTCACGGGGGGCCTCCCCTTCCCTCCTCCCCCAGAGCAGGCCTCCCCAGTCATCCTCCCCTGCGCGTTACCATTCCTCTTCCCCCTCTACCTTTACGACCGTCTCCCTCAGTCTTTGTTCATAAGGTGGTATCAGCTGAGGCGGCTGTCTACCTACCGTCCTGCCTGCTGAAGTGGCTGTCTATTCACCGTCGTACGTGCTGAAGTGGCTGTCTACCTACCGTCCTCTCTGCATAAGTGGCTGTCTACCTACCGTCCTGTCTGCTGAAGTGGCTGTCTACTCACCGTCGTACGTGCTGAAGTGGCTGTCTACCTACCGTCATTTCTGCTGAAGTGGCTGTCTATCTACCGTTCTGCCTGCTGAAGTGGCTGTCTCCCTGCCGTCCTGCCTGCTGAAGCGGTTGTCTACCTACCGTCCTGTCTGCTGAGGTAGCTGTCTACCTATTGTCCTGTCTGCTGAAGCGGCTGTCTACCTAACGTCTTGCTTGTTGAGTTGGCTGTCTACCTACCGTCCTGCCTACTGAGGTGACTGCCACCTACCCTGCTGGGGTGGCTGTCTAACTACCGTCCTGCCTACTGAGGCGGCTTTCTACCTACCGTCCTGCCTGCTGAGGCGGCTGTCTACCTACCATCCTCTCTGCTGAGGTGGCTGTCGACCTATTGTCCTGTCTGCTGAGGCTGCTGTCTACATACCGTCCTGTCTGCTGAGGCTGCTGTCTACATACTGTCCTGTCTGCTGAGGTGGCCGTCTACCTATTGTCCTGCCTGCAGAGGTGGCTGTCTGCCTACCGTCTTGCCTAATGAGGTGACTGTCTACCTACCGTCCTGTCTGCTGAAGTGGCTGTCTACCTATCGTCCTGCCTGCTGAGATGGCTGTCTACCTACCACCCTGCCTGCTGAGGTGGCTGTCTACCGACCGTCCTGTCTGCTGAGATGACTGTCCACTTACTGTCCCGCCTGCTGAAGTGGTTGTCTGCCTACCGTCTTGCCTACTGAGGCGGCTGTCTATCTATTGTCCTGCCTGCTGAGGCGGCTGTCTACCTACCGTTCTGTCTGCTGAGGTGGCTGTCTACCTACCGTCCTCTCTGCATAAGTGGCTGTCTACCTACCGTCCTGCCTGCTGAGGTGGCTGTCTACCTACCGTCCTACCTGCTGAGATGTCTATCGACCTACCATCCTGTCAGCTGAAGTGGCTGTCTACCTACCATCCTGTCTGCTGAGGTGGCTGTCTACCTACCATCCTGTCTGCTGAGGCAGCTGTCTACCCACCGTCCTGTCAGCTGAAGTGGCTGTCTACCTACCGTTCCTTTGCTGAAGAGGCTGTCTACTTACCATCCTGTCTGCAGAGGTGGCTGTCTACCTACCATCCTGCCTGCTCAGGTGGCTGTTTACCTACCGTCCTGCCTGCTGAGGCGGCTGTCTGCCAACAGTCCTGCCTGCTGAGGCGGCTGTCTGCCAACAGTCCTGCCGGCTGAGGTGGCTGTCTACCTACCGTCCTGCCTGCTGAGGCGGCTGTCTACATACCATCCTGCCTGCTGAGGTTGCTGTCTACCTACAATCCTGCCTGCTCAGGTGGCCGTCTACTTACCGTCATGTCTGCTGTAGTTGCTGACTCCCTACCGTTCTCTCTGCTGAAGTGGCTGTCTACCTACCGTCCTGTGAGCATAAGTGGTTGTCTGCCTACTGTCCTGCCTGCTAAGGTGGCTGTCCACCTACTGTCCTGCCTGCTGATGTGGCTGTCTTCCTACTGTTCTGTCTGTTGAAGTGGCTGTCTACCTACCATTCTTTCTGCTGAGGCGGCTGTTTACCTACCATCCTGCCTGCTGAGGTGGCTGTCTACCTACCATCCTGCCTGCTGGATTGGCTGTCTACCTACCGTTTTGCCTGCTGAAGCGGCTGTCTACCTACCGTCCTGCCTGTTAAAAGGCTGTCTACATACCGTCCTGCCTGCTGAAGCAGCTGTCTATCTACAGTCCTGCCTGCTGAAATGGCTGTATACCTACCGTCCTGTCTGCTTAGGCGGCTGTCTACCTACCGTCCTGCCTGCTGAGGTTGCTGTCTACCTCCCGTTCCTGTCTGCTGAGATGTCTGTCTACCTACCGTCCTGTCTGCTGAGGTGGCTGATTGCCTACCTTCCTGTCTGCTGAGGTGGCTGTCTACCCACCGTCCTGTCTGCTGAAGTGGCTGTCTACCTATCGTCTTCTCTGCTGAAGTAGCTGTTTACTTACCGTCCTGTTTGCTGAGGCGGCTGTCTACCTACTGTCCTGCCTGCTCAGGTGGCTGTCTACCTGCCGTCTTACCTGCTGAGGTGGTTGTCTGCCTACCGTCCTGCCTGCTAAGGTGGCTGTCTACCTACTGTCCTGCCTGCTGATGTGGCTGTCTACCTACCGTCCTGTCTGTTGAAGTGGCTGTCTACCTACCATTCTGTCTGCTGAGGCGGCTGTTTACCTACCATCCTGCCTGCTGAGGTGGCTGTCTACCCACCGTCCTGTTTGCTGAAGTGGCTGTCTACCTATCGTCCTCTCTGCTGAAGTGGCTGTCTACTTACCGTCCTTCCTGCTTAGGTGGCTGTCTACATACCGTCCTGTATGCTAAAGTGGCTGTCTACCTTCCGTCCAGTTTACTGAGGTGGCTGTCTATCCACCGTCCTGCCTGCTGAGGTGGCTATTTACCTAACGTCCTGCCTGCTGAGGCGGCTGCCACCAACAGTCCTGCCTGCTGATGTGGCTGTTTTCCTACCGTCCTGCCTGCTGAGGCGGCTGTCTACATACCGTCCTGCCTGCTGAGGCGGCTGTCTACCTACAGTCCTGCCTGCTAAGGTGGCTGTCTACATACCGTCCTGCCTGCTGAAGTGGTTGTCCACCTCCCGTCCTGTCTGCTGAGGTGGCTGTCTACCCACCGTTCTGTCTGATGAAGTGAATGTCTACCTACCGTTCTCTCTGTTGATGTGGCTGTTTACTTACCATCCTGTTTGTTGAAGTGGCTATCCCTACTGTCCTGCCTGCTAAAGTGGCTGTCAACCTACCGTCTTGCTTGCTGAAGTAGCTGTCTATCTACCGTCCCGTTTGCTGAATTGACTGTCTGCCTTGTGTCCTGCCTGCTGAGGTGGCTGTCAACCTACCGTCTTGCCTGCTGAAGTAGTTGTCTACCTACCGTCCTGTCTACTGAAGTGGATGTCTACCTACCGTCCTGTCTACTGAAGTGGATGTCTACCTACCGCTCTCTCTGTTGAAGTAGCTGTCTACCTACCGTCCTGTCTGCTGAGGCAGGAGTCTGGCTGGTTATCAACATGTGGTCACCTCCTCAGTGTACACAACTGTGATCCGTCTGTGAGGCGTAGCGGTTCCGTCTAGCGTGAAAACGCTGCCGCGCGACCGTTTGCAATCCTATACGACCCTTAAGGAAGACTTCACGACCCTTAAGGACGAGGGAACGACCCTTAAGGAGGAGAGTAGGAGGTGTGAGGTGCTGGAGGGGTGAGGGCGTGAGGGGACACTCATGTCGCACGAGACTTGAGGACAATATCAAAGGGACGATCTAACCCCCTCACCCCCTGGGCCGTTTGAGACGGCAAGAGGCAGCTGAGACGCGGGACAGTTGCACTCCGGCAAGTTTTCCCGTTCAGAGAGAACAACTGCAGGAGAAGTTCCGCCTCTTATGGTGTAGAGGCGGCACGGGGAAGGGGCGCTGGCTCTGGCGGGGAAGGGAACCTTTGCGAACAACACAGCATCAACGAGACACGGCGAGGGGGATCTTGGAGGGTGGTCTGAGTGTTGGATGATGGCCTGATTGTTGGAGGGTGGCCTGAGTGTTGGAAAGTGGCCTGATTGTTGGAGGATGGCCTGACTGTTGGATGATGATCTGAGTGTCGGAGGGTGGTCTGAGTGTTGGAGGGTGGTCTGAGTGTTGGAGGGTGGCTTGAGTGTTGGAAGGTGGCCTAAGTGTTGGAAGGTAGCCTGAGTGTTGGAGGGTGGTCTGAGTGTTGGAGTGTGACCTGATTGTTGATGGGTGGCTTAAGTGTTGGAGGATGGTCTGAGTGTTGAAGTTTGACCTGAGTGTTGAAGGATGGCCTGAGTGTTGGAGGATGGCCTGAGTGTTGGAAGGTGGCCCGAGTGTTGGAGGGTGGCCTGAGTGTTGGAGGGTGGCCTGATTGTAGGAGGATGTCCTGACTGTTGGGGGGTGGTCTGAGTGTTGGAGTGTGACCTGAGTGTTGGAGGGTGGCTTAAGTGTTGGAGGATGGTCTGAGTGTTGAAGTTTGACCTGAGTGTTGGAGGATGGCCTGAGTGTTGGAGGATGGCCTGAGTGTTGGAGGATGGCCTGAGTGTTGGAGGGTGGTCTGAGTACTGGAGGGTGGTCTGAGTGTTGGAGGGTGGCTTGAATGTTGGCAGGTGGCCTGAGTGTTGGAGGGTGGCCTGACTGTTAGAGGATGTCCTGATTGTTGGAGGGTGGTTTGAGTGTTGGAGGGTGGCTTAAGTGTTGGAGGATGGCCTGAGTGTTGGAGGGTGGTCTGAGTACTGGAGGGTGGTCTGAGTGTTGGAGGGTGGCTTAAATGTTGGCAGGTGGCGTGAGTGTTGGAGGGTGGCCTGAGTGTTGGAGGGTGGCTTAAGTGTTGGAGGATGGTCTGAGTGTTGAAGTTCGACCTGAGTGTTGGAGGATGGCCTGAGTGTTGGAGAATGGCCTGATTGTTGGAGGATGGCCTGATTAATGGATGATGGCCTGAGTGTTGGAGGGTGGTCTAAGTGTTGGAGGGTGGTCTGAGTGCTGGAGGGTGGCTTGAGTGTTGGAAGGTGGCCTGAGTGTTGGAAGGTAGCCTGAGTGTTGGAGAGTGGTCTGAGTGTTGGAGTGTGACCTGAGTGTTGTAGGGTGGCCTTAAGTGTTGGAGGATTGTCTGAGTGTTGAAGTTTGACCTAAGTGTTGGAGGTAGGCCTGATTGTTGGAGGATGGCCTGATTGTTGGATGATGGCCTGAGTATTGGAGGGTGGTCTGAGTGTTGGATGGTGGTCTGAGTGTTGGAGGATGGCCTGAGTGTTGGAGGGTGCTCCCCCAGGTGTGAGTGGGGGCGGGCCCTGAAGCGTGCCAGGTAGCAGGGGCGGTAACGCCCTCCCCCCGAAACATCCACACAAAACACAGCGGGTGGTCAGCGGGCGGCAGGCTTGGGATTCGAACCGGGGTCTGGAGAGGCCAGCCGACGAGTGAGGCAGCAATGGACAGCAACAGGCACACGAAACATTAATGAGGGCTCTGTTCAGAAGACATGGAAATTATTAATGAGGCAAATGATGAGTGTATTCAGCGGCCGGGGATAACCTTAATGAGGGCATTTTACTTTTCCTCATCAGACGGGGCGGGTCCGTGTTGCCTCGTCAGCCGGTGGTCCGTGAGGGGCAGGAAGCAACAGACCACCCCAGTGCAGGACGTGACGCGTCTGAAGGAAACTCGTGAGAGTCTATCATGACACGGAACCCCCCCCCCCACCCGACCAGGTGCCACGTGGGGACGACGATGACGTCATGAACAGCCAGGTGAGGCCAGCAGCAGCCAGGTGAGGAGGAGCAACAGCCAGGTGAGGGGGCAGCAGCCAGGTGAGGGGAGCAGCAGCCAGGAGAGGGGAGTCATCAGCAGTCAGGTGAGGGGAGCAGCAGCCAGGTGAGAGGGCAGCAGCCAGGTGAGGGGGCAGCAGCCAGGTGAGGGGGCAGCAGCAGGTGATGGGAGCAGCAGCCAAGGAGAGGGGGCAGCAGAAAGATGAGGTCAGCAGTAGCCAGGAGAGGGGGGGCTGTAGCCAGATGAGGCCAGCAACAGCGAGGTGAGGTCCTCCCCCACCCCCAGCCACACACCTGTCCCAACTCCTGCCTACTGTATTGCCAGTTACAAACCTTCCCCAACACCTGCCTCCCCTACCCCAGCCACCCCCAGTACGGAACCTTTCCCCCAGCTATCGGCTGTAGTAACCTCTTCTCCCCCGCCAGGACGATTCATTCTCAGCTTTACAGACAAGGGCACCACCGCCATCCCCCCCCCCCCGAAGCAGCACCTTCCCGCCCCCTTGCCTCCAGCAGCACCTGCTCACCCTCCTCCAGCAGCACCTTTCCTCCCACTCCCCCACCAGCAAAGCCCCCCCCCCCACCCTAATCACTTGCCGGACCACTTGAAGAGTAAGGACGAGACCAGGAGAGATCCCGATAGGTGGAGGCGGGGTGAAGGTTGGTGGAAGCCGAGTGGAGGGTTGGTGGAGGCCGGGTGGAGGGTTGGTGGAGGTTTGGTGGAGGTTTGGTGGAAGCCGGGTGGAGGGTTGGTGAAGGCCGGGTGGAGGGTTGGTGGAGGTTGGGTGGAGGTTTGGTGGAAGCCGGGTGGAGGGTTGGTGGAGGCCGGGTGGAGGGTTGGTGGGGGTTGGGTGGAGGGTTGCTGTGGGTTGGGTGGAGGTTTGGTGGAAGCCGGGTGGAGGGTTGGTGAAGGCCGGGTGGAGGGTTGGTGGAGGTTGGGTGGAGGGTGTCGGGTGGAGGTTTGGTGGAAGCCGGGTGGAGGGTTGGTGGAGGACGGGTGGAGGGTTGGTGGAGGCCGGGTGGAGGGTTGGTGGAGGCCGGGTGGAGGGTTGGTGGAGGCCGGGTGGAGGGTTGGTGGAGGACGGGTGGAGGGGTGGTGGAGGACGGGTGGAAGGTTGGTGGAGGCCGGGTGGAGGGTTGGTGGAGGACGGGTGGAGGGTTGGTGGAGGACGGGTGGAGGGGTGGTGGAGGACGGGTGGAGGGGTGGTGGAGGACGGGTGGAGGGGTGGTGGAGGATGGGTGATTAGAGAGTGTTCTAGAGGTAGAAGAGGAACAACTCGGGATGAGGAGAGTGTGTGGAAAACGAAAGCAATCTGGAGAGCTTATGGATGGAAGTGGAAGGACGGATGGAGGGTCTAAAGAGGGATAGAGATAGAGATTGTTTACGGTGGAAGGGTGAATGATATAGGGAAGGTAGGAGGGGGAACGACGAATGGCACATGAAGTGCAGTCAATGATGTTGGATGTGAAAGAAAGAAAACGGTTGGAGGAAAAGGAGCGGTTGGAGAAGGAAGGACATCTTAAGAAGGAAATATGGATGGAGAGGGAAGAATTGGGCCTTGGTGGAAGGTGATGAAAAGAAAAAGGAGGAAGAATGTGTATATAATGGAGGGTAAGTGACGGAGGGATCGGTGGAGAGGGATGAACAGCTGGAGGAGAAATGACAGCTGAAGGAGAACAAATAAGCGGAAGGTGAGGAACGGATGAAAAAGGAAATATTGCTTAAGGATGGAATATGCTTTCCAAGTTTGATCAACTCATCAAAAGAAAAAAGCTCAAAGTGCTAACAAAGAAGGTACAAAGGAAGGTAGCAAAGATGGTACTGCAAATGAAAAAGTTGAGTTACAGGGAAAGAGGCAGAGGCCTCATTTTTGCCCACCATGAAAGGGTGACCTAATCACATCCCTTAAGTTCTTAAACCAGCTCGATGATTTTGATAGAGAACTGTTCTTCTAAGGCTACCACAGTTAGAGGCCACAACATGCGTGACTTGGCAGGTTCTTTAGTAAGTTTACACGTGCGTGTTGGTCAAACAACGTAGCTTGTGTGGAGCAGACGCATCCCCTCCGTAAGTACCTTTCCAAACAGGTCTCACTTTCGTCTCAAGATACTTTCATGTTAACAGAGTTAGTGACAACAGCGTTAGAAGGAAATTATGATATGACTGCCATTTCCGAATCTTGATTAGATGTCAAAAACAGAGATTTCCTCTCCGAAACTCAATTCCAGGCTGTAAACTACTTAACAAGGACGTTGAATATTCTGTTCAGTTTTGGTCACCCTCTCTAAAGAAGATATAGACAGAGTGGGGAGAATACAGCGTCGAGCTACCAAGATGATTCCCGGCCTGAGAAGCAAATGCTACGAGATCAGATTAAACGACTTGAATCTATTTAGCTTAGAAAACAAAAGGTTTAGAGGTGATCTAACACAAGAAATCAAAACGATCAAAGACTAATAATCTTGGTCTATTCAGTGACTTGAGTCGTCCGATTTTACTCGTAGCAGTGAATACAAACACGTGGACAAACGTTTTACCTTGAATGAGGCTCATTACTTTTTCTAGAACAGTACACTTAACATTTAGAACGATTTGCCAGTTAGAGTGGTTGAGGAAGTACTAAGGAAAAATCCAACAATAAACTTGATTATACTACGCTTTAGGTTTATGACTTTCGTTGTTTGCGCCTCAATAGTCACAATGACAATTTGCAGGTTTTTCTATTTCAATTATCTAGTCACCTTCAAACTTTTACCACACTAATTTGTAAGACTCTGATCTCTTCCTCTATCTCAAACGGCCTCAAAGGACCCAGTGATCTGTTGCGGCTTGAATTTTTTCGCATTCCTCTGTGTTAAACCTGTTAGGAAAGATGTAAATAAGTACCTCATAGTACGGGCGTAGAGGATGAATGGTATAAGCTGAAGAACTTAGTAATTGTGGAGAGCGTACAGAAGTTAAAAAAAAGTTGCACGATAGTGGAAAACGTTCATAAAATGGGGTCCTCACGAGTGTAAAACTCCTTCCCCGTACGATCTGAATAGGTAATTACATACTCAAACAAAAACACAAACACACACACACACACTTACACACAAACACACACACACACACACACACACACTTATACACACACACGCAAACACAAACACATACACACACTTAAACACACACACGCAAACACACACACAGACACACACACACACACACAAACACACACTAGAAAACAAACACACACACACACACACATACACACAAACAAACACACACACACACACACACACA
>JAYMFT010254198.1:0-2500 GCA_038088735.1 Panulirus argus
AATATATATATATATATATATATATATATATATATATATATATATATATATATATATATTCCTTCTAATCCACGAGAAAATGAAAAACGATAATGTAAGTATATATACATGTTGACAGAGAGATAAACAGACAGACTAAGAGATAGGGGAAGGTCGACAGACACACACACGGAAACGGCATCAGACAGACGAGAGAGAGAGAGAGAGAGAGAGAGAGAGAGAGAGAGAGAGAGAGAGAGAGAGAGAGAGAGAAGAGAGGAGGAGGCAGACTGGGAGGGGGCGGGGGAGGGGAGGAAGAAGGATTCTATATGGTTGTGGTCACCGACCTTAACGAGTTTCACAGAGGGATAACTTTCCCCTTAACCGATTTATAGAGGAAGGAGGAGGTCTTGGACCACCCCTTCTCCCCCTTCCCCTCCCCCTCCTCCCATAACCCCTGCCACCTCCTCGAACGAACCAAAGATGTTTACGTTTTTTTTCCCAGATTATCTCTCTCTCTCTCTCTCTCTCTCTCTCTCTCGAAGACTGGTGAGGGGGAGAAATCAGTGACCAGTGACGCCATATATCTCAGTTTACATGATCCATCACCGCCCCAGTTTTTGTGTCTGTGAGTGTTATTTATAACCCAGTTGATCATTTTGGAACGTGCCCATAAGATGTGATGGCCTGGCCTTTGACCTGACCTACCTCCTTAGAAGAGTAAGACCAAAGGCTAGGCAATCATACTCAAGGGTCGTACCGTCGTTGTTAAAGAACGCGCCGTCGTTCTCAAAAGAACGTACCGTCGTTCTCCTAGTCCATTAATAAGTTACATTCGTTCAAGGATACTCGTGAACTTTAACGATTTTTTGGATATGTTTTCTTATTTTTCGCAGAAATTGGAGCAATTACTTTAACTGGGTGGGGGGGGGGGGACGTGCAATTAAGCCTTTAAAAGAAAAAAAAGATGCGCTTAATTTCATTGCGTGGTAAGTCACTTCCAGGGAGATTAACCTCTCTACTCCCGCGATGCGCTGGTGGTTGTGGGGTGTATGCTTAACAAAACAGTCGATAGAGACCTCCCCCAGTTCTTTATGAAGCACAATTGTAGAAAATTTGTGACTGACGAGCTTTTCGGAAATACTTTGGTGACTGTTGGAGATCCACGAATTTGTGTTGACGTCGAGAATTTCTCCGGTTGTTAAAGGTGAAGTCGGTGGTTGTGGTGGTGGGTGGTAGTTGTTAGTGGTTGTCTCTTTCGGTTGTGCTGTTGTTACTGCTCTAGCTGTTTTTGCTGATACCAACCGCTGTAACCAGCTGTGCCAAGTCCAGCTGTTCGTTGTCCAGCTGCCGTACTGTGTGCTGTTCGCGTCTTCCTCCCTCTATTTCTCCCCCTTGATTTTATTTATTAATGACGTTCTTGAGGGGTAATAAAGCCCTCTGCTTATGTGTGTGAAGTTTGCTGCCGGTGTCGTTAATTCTTTGAAAACGACGATACGACCCTTGAGCACGACGGTACGACCCCTGAGCACGACGGTACGACCCCTGGGCACGACGGTACGACCCCTGAACACGACGGTACGACCCCTGAGCACGACGGTACGACCCTTGGGCATGATGGCCTGGACTTCGACCCGACGCTTCAAAGGTCATTTCAGAGGCCAGGCCCTAGGGCTTACCCAAGGGTCGCGTTCGAAAAAGGGTCGTCCTGTCGTTATCAAGGGTCGTACCGTCGTTCCCCCTTGGGTTCACAGACAGAACGCATCTGAACGTACGTAACATCGCCCGAAACGACGTTCCAAACTGAACGCATCCCGACTGCAAACCGTCATAGCCCAACACTCCTAACTTAAAACTGGCGTACTCCAAACGTGCCCAGCCCATCTTAAAGCTACCTTAAACGACGGGTTCGCTTATCTGGCAGCAGCAGTAGGGGGAACAGCAGCAGCGGGAACAGCAGTAGCAGCAGTAGCAGCAGCATCAGCAGCAGGAACAGCAGTAACAGCCGTGTACACCGCCCATAGATTGGTACATCACGCTCATTCCGGGGACACAAGCGTTCCACGCGAAAATGATGATCATGCCAGACGCCCGGGCCATAAATATCAGTTTACATTGGAGGATACGTACGCATGCGATGCACACAACGAGTAATTACCAACGCAGGGGTAGGGGTGGGTAGGGGGGATTGGGGATGGACTGGGGGGGGGGGAATGGTGGAAAATAATAGAATCCAATTGGAATGAGTTGATAAAAAGCGAAGGTGAGCGAGATTTCTTTTTCTATGTTGCTGGTCGTATTTACAGTTAAAAGTACTGGGAAAAATATATGTAAAGGGGTTAATGGAATAGATGGAAGTGAAGGACGTGAAATAATAGATGATTACGGGACGGTGAATTGACCCGGAAAAGGGAAGGAAAATCCCGTTAGATTTAGGCAATTTAAGGTAAAGATAGATAGACTAAAATCCACGTGGCGGTGTTTTTTGGGTACGCTTTTTCATGGAAGAACCACAAGCGAC
>JAYMFT010254198.1:5000-10862 GCA_038088735.1 Panulirus argus
TACTCAATTTTTTTACTACTATAAAGATGATTAAGACAGAGTAACGTATATAAGATTATAAAAGTGTAAAAAAAAAAAGTTCAGGACGAATTACGAATGTGTAAAAGCCCGGCATCAAGGAGCAAGATGTGAAATATTCCACTTCTTGTTGTTGTTGTGTGTGTCAGGGGTTCACAGACTGGCAGCTGCCGGTACGAAGAGCGGGAAACATTTGCATGAGATGCATATATGGATCACGCGAGAGACTAAGAGCGCTGTTACGCGGGTACCTGGCGAGCTTGTTACTAGGGAGTAGTCACCAGGTCCCCAAGAAGTCTGGTGCTACTAGTTTTTTTTTTGTGTGTGTGTGGGGTGATGGGGGGTGGGTGAGGTTGCGGGGTGATGGGAGCATGATGGTAAAAGTAATGGTTCTCGGAGGAGGAGGAGGGTCGTCGATGTTCAAGGTGGCAGCAGAGGAGCGCTGTTCTTGGGAAGTTTAGGGCAACTTCTCTTCGTCTTTTACATGGTTGTGGTCGGAGAGTGGTGTTCACAGCTCCCTAGTGCGTCAATGATGGCGGGGGCCCAGTGGAATAGCGAGTTTTGGCAGGTCTGGAGACGCTGGCTGGAGAAAATGGCTATTGGCAAGACTCAAATGAAAGTATTGATAGGTTGGGAGGCTACGTATAACGTTGTTAGTCCACAGTGGCGTTGTCAAGGTCCCCCTAGTTAGTCTTGCCAAGTCCCGATATCTCTTGCCAAGCCCCCAGGTAATGTTGACAGGGTCTTGGATGTCTTGTTTGGCCCCAGCTGATGTTGCCAGGCCTCTCGGCAGTATTTGTCGTGCCTCAGATAGTGTCGAGGGACTCCATATAATGTCGTCGAGCCCCAGATAATGTTGCCAAAGCCCTAGATAGTACTGTATAGCCCCACATTGTTGTCAGACTTCAGATAATGTTGTCGAGGCCCTGCCAGTGCTGTCAGCCGTCCAGGTAGAGTTGTCAGGCCGGCCCCCAGTTCGGTGGTGGCGGCGGCTGTGTGGCCTTGGTTTTGGCGGGAGGCAATTTAATAACGCGGTGTTCCCGACCAGGCGCCACTCTCTCATGAGTCCGCTCAGGGGATACGTCTTCAAATAACTCTCGGCTGCTATCGCTGTCCGTGCTGTAATTGCCCACCAGTATTCCCCAGCGGCTGAGTAGGGGAGCATGTGCGGTGATGTGGGGTGAGTTGGGGAGGGTATGTGTGGGGGATGAAGCAGTTGGTTGAGGTTGGGGGAGAAGTATGGTAGGGTTGGAGAGAGGTAGGGGTGTGCAAGTTGGGGGTGTGTATGACGTGGTAGTAGAAGGGTGCGAGTGTGTGGCGTTGTGGGGAATGGTAATATCTTTGGGAATGGGGCATGGCATGTATGGTGGTGTTGGGGAGAGGGGTCTTTATGACGGCGGGGAGTATAGGAGACGTACGATGTGGTAGTGGAGTGTTCTCTGACGAGGGGACAGATCTCTCGTGGGGTGCGGGAGGGGAATAAGGCCACAAGGGTGGCCCTGAGTTTATGAACCCCTAAAGTCTGCATTCTACTCAGTACGCAACACCGTTTGTGGATCATTTTGGCTCGTCTCCACCACCCAGAGTTCGGTCTGGCACTTGACTGTAAGCTTCTGCTTCTTTCTATCTGTCAGACTGTTTGAGTAGACGCGGCCGCACAGGCTTAGCGTAGGCTTAACAACTTGTTCGAGGAGGTACGATGTAGATTATTTGTCCCGTGGAATCTTGAATGCTTCCCACGATTGACCCAATCAAGTTGTCCGGTGCTTTGCTGGGGAGTGAGTGGTGAGGGATGTTTGCCCCGTATTCTCTTAACTTGTGGTATATACGTTTTGATTTTGATTGTTAATTTTTTTCACTCTGAATCATTTTTGTGTGTCTTGAATACGTATTGATCATCTGAGTGTAGATTGGTGACCATGCCTTTCTGGGATGACCTCGTGTACCATATAACTCTTCCCTTCTTTACGGTTCAGACAGGAGGATCCCGAGGGATCCTTACTTCACTCCTTTAAAAGACGGATCAGAGTAGCTAGCTCTTCGCTTGTTGCTGCCCGCGTCTTTCCAGGCTGCGTCACGCGCGTCAAATTCTGGCTGGCTGAAGTGCGCTGTTTGAAACCTGTTGACGTCACGTGAAGGTGTTGTTGGCTGACATTACGCCACTAATTAGCATGTCGTGGGAGCCTTCCAGGCGGTGGGTGGGTGGCAGGCGGGTGGTGCGACTGTGCGTGGCGTTATTAGTGGACTGGAGTTGAGGCCACATATGCTGGGAGTGGGTGAGGGGGCGAGGGGCAGCTGGAAGTGTGATTGGCGTGTTCCGTTGCATTAGATTAATGTTAATTTTAGGGTGTGTGTAAAGTGAATATTATTACCAGGTGTGGGGTGTTCCGGGTAATTATAAGTGTGTTCTTTTATATCGTTGAGTGGATATGAGCGTGTTTAGGGATAAGTGAACGTTGAGAGGGTGATACAGTTTCTCAAATGAGTTCTGGGGTGTTTAGAAGTGTCTTGTGTGAGTGTGTGATTACCATTCGTGTGTTACGGGGAGAAAGTTTTACTTAGGTTCGTGGTGACTCGTCTCTTCAGAGTGTATGTGTACCGAGCCTTTACTCGTACACACTCACACACACACACACACACACACACACAAACCCTAAGCTAAACAGTTACCACCCATTTGCCGGCCAGCCCCGAGGGGATCGTGAACAGCTGGTATGGATGTGGGCCGACTGCCGCGGCGCCCACGATTCGACCCCAGGCAAGCCCATGCGTGAATCATGGTCAGCGACGGTAACCGCTAAACCACGGGGGCCCGTGTGTGGTGTGTGTGTGCGTGTGTGTGTGGACGTCTTTGACTAGGGAGTACATATGGATATGCTTGTGTTACGTATAGGAGTGTTTACGTATACGGAAGGAAGATAATATCTACATCGATTCTCGCGAAGCGTTCCAGCCCGGGATCCAATGTCGGAATTTGGGCTGGAAAGCGATCGCTCTACCGACCATGCTACCGTGGTGGGGGCAGGAAGATAATATGCTCCGTGTAGTGACACTTGTAAATGTGAGGGCGCATATCGCTGCATGCGTAGTGTCTTAGCATGACGTTTAGGCAAAGTGTGAGAGAGCAGTGTCAACCTGTGGTTATGACACTGAGGTACGAGGCAAGTCCTCGTGTTTGGGAAGGGAGGGGGAAGGGAATTAGGGGGCGGGGGAGGCGAGGCTGGAAATAAACATACATTGATAACTGACGTAACGCCGACCCCCAGTCCTGATACTGGCTCTCTCAAGCTGGTTCTGTCAAGCTAGCTTGCCAAGACTCCTTCATGCTGACTTTGCCAAGCTTATCAAGACTTCTTCAAACTGACTATGTCAACCTTGTCAAGACTCTTTCAAGCTGGTTCGGTCAAGGAAGCTTGTGAAGAGTCCTTCAAGCTGATTCAGTGAGGTGGTCGTACTAACAATTCAAGCTGCTCTTTCAGTCGTGCTAAAGTGGGTTTAAGCTGGCGGTATCAAGTTTGTGAAGGATCCTTCAGGCAAGCGTTGCAGAATACTGTCAAGCCATCGCTGTCAAGATTACATGGCACTGTAGACGCCGTCAAGCAAAGCACAAAAGGGCATCGCTAGGTATCCCAACTCTGTCGTGTGATGCGACGGGACGTGTGGTGCAACGTTGGATTTCACCTCCCTCTCCTTTTTCCTTGCTAACCACCACCACCACCACCACCACCACTAGTGACCATCACCACCACCACCACCACCACCACCACTACTACTACTTCTGTTCACCATCATTATTTATTGTCCCCTTCATTATCATCAACACTATTACACTTCACCATTCGCCACCCTTTTCATTACCACCATTCATCACCCCTTTCCACTCACCCTTCACCACTGCCCTTACCAGTAAGGGCACGAACTACACCACCACCCGACCCCATCACTCTCACCACCACTACCCGTCCCCAGCACTCTCAACTCACCAACACCATCACCACCACCACCACTGCCTGTCCTCGTCTCTCCTCCTTACCTTTACTCCCGCGTCCCATCACTTTGCTAAGCCTGGCATGATCGTTTGCAACCCCACTTGGGCACGACGGTACGACCCCCGAGCACAACTTCATGACTCTCTGGCTTGCTGGTGTTGCTAAGGGGTCTGGATAAACACGCCAAACTACCTTACTTAAAAGGGTCGTTCTGTCATGTTCAAGGGGGGCCTACCTTCAATCCTTAAGGCTATGGAGCTAAATAAACGTCGTGCTCAGTCGTGGGACAGAAGGTCGTCCTCGAGGCTGTGGGGGGCCTTAACGTCGTCCTCATAGTGGGGCTTAAGGTCGTGCTCAATGCTGTGGGTCTGACACTCGTGAGGTTACGTCCCGGAGGAGGCAGCAGCATCATCAACTCCCACAGACCTGCGAGAGAGAGAGAGAGTGAGTCTGCCTGATCGCTACCTCCATTAATTTCGTCTTCGTTAATGAAGGTGGCATGGTCTTGGGATTATATACTAACTCATTAGCGTGAAGCGAGAGCGTCATGAGAGGAGGAGGAAGAGGAGGAGGAGGAGGAGGGGGAGGGGGGAGGAGGAGGGGGGGGGAAGGGGGAGGAGGAGGAGGAGGAGGAGATTTTCTAAAGCGCTGGCCTGGTTATGTTATGACGGTGGTGTGGAACTGAACCCTGACAGCTGAGGCGTGTGTGAAGTACGAGACATTGGGGGTGGGGGGTCCCTCAAGGATACGCCTGAAGGCGTCCCTCAGCCTCCCTGTTACCAGGACATTTAAGGGCGTCCCTTACCAGGACCAGCACTCATGAGGCTTACTGCTTCCAGGACCAGGGCACCTGAGGTGGTTTCCCTGCAGCCAGTCCAGGACACCTGTGAGTCGTCCCCTTGTTGGACCGGGTCACCTGAGATCGTCCCCTACCTAGTCTAACAGGAACCAAGCCATTACTTGCTGACCTGAACACACCATGCAGTAGTACCCTCTTCAACTGAACACACCAGGGACTGACTGCCTCGCCATGCTGAACGTGACATGAACTCCTCTCCCCAGCACCCTTGGACCTTGTCCCTCATACAACATACCAAAGCAGTGGGAAGATCATCGCAACGGTGTGACAGTGAGAGCCGGGGAGAAAAGGCGACGCCGTATAACAAAGCCAGACAGCACCAGACGCGTTAACGTAACAGTACGCAGACCGTAACAATACGCAAGCTAGCAAAGGCATCCCCGTCACCCCTCACCGTCGCCCCTTCCCTTCGTACCGATATTAAAGTCGCGTACGACGGTGCACTCCTTGAACTTGGACGAGTGACCCTTACGCACGAAGTCACGGCCTTTGGTTAATATGGCGTGGCCTTTGACCTGGCCCTCTTGAAAGGGCTGAGTCAGAAGGGTAGGCCATTATTGTACTCAAGGGCCGTACCGTCGCGCTGGAGGGTGGCCGTTGGTGCTCAAGACTCGTTCGTTCTCTCGAGCTCAAAGATCGTACCATCGCACTACGACGAAGTACCGTCGTGCTGCAAGAGTTAGAAGGACCAGCTTTGTGTGTGTGTGTGTGTGTTAAGGAGGTTCATGTGCGTTTGCATAATACAGTACTGGTGGGGTTGGGGGTGGTTGAGGAGGAGGAGGCCGTGGAGGAGCGAATGTTGAACACCCAGCCAACCCTCACCTCGCTTCGACGCCGGGTCATTACGGCTGCTGGATGGATGAATGCAAGACACTTCAAGGCTTCTTCGCTCAACAAGTCTGCCTCGGCGAAGGAAGCGGGTGCGTTTTGCGGATTATCTCAGGAGGGAGAAAATTCGAGTGTGTGTCTATATATATATATATATATATATATATA
>JAYMFT010254209.1:0-10861 GCA_038088735.1 Panulirus argus
CGCGCCGGCGAGGTAGCGCCAGGAGACAGATGAAATGGCCACATTCACTCACACTCAGTCTCTAGCTGTCATGTGTATATGATTTGGAAATGTTTTTGTAATTAGCGTGGTGTTAAGTTACTGAGGAAATAAGAGAAAGTCTTACCAAACAAAAAAAATCCAAAATCTTTGTGAAAACTTTCTTTGTATCGTTTGGCAATAAAGAATGTTTAATATTCACTTTGTTAGATTAACTAGTGACATCTGTGAGACAAGATATGGGTGGTAACATGTACTTGATGAAATATCTTAAGGATTTTTTGTAATCTATGTTGATATTTCCTAGAAGTATTTAACTGGCATAGGAAACTTTTCATTGGTTGGTAATAGCTACCATGTGAAATTGTAATCAATAAACCCCAAAATGTCATTAAGAAGTTAAGCATACTGCAGTTGGGAGAATTGTGGTAAGATGTTTATCGTGCAAAATGTACTTCAAATTGATTTTTAGGTACAAGATGATTGTGGATTTATAGTTATTTCTCAGAGCAAAAGATTTTCAGAAAGAAAGTGTGGATGCCCCTGCTTCTTCTGACAGTTGTTAACTGCCCTTTTTTGGCTGTATATATGAAGTATTCTAGGATTTTCTATATCAAGAGAGATTCAAGTTTTACATTTTGTAAGTACACATGTTGCAAGATAATTTAAGTATTTTGTAGTGTTTTATACATAAATGTTCACCTTTTATTGTTGTTCCTTTGCTGTCTTATGGAAAAGTGAGGTGTAAAACTATAGTCTGGTGTAGTTCCATCATTTTGCTTAAGTATGCCATCCCATGATTTGCCTCAACAAGAGTCATATCAGTGGTGTGTTGACATTGCATACTTTCATTTATTGTAATGTATATCTTGATCTTTGATAGGTGTAAGTGTAGATTGGCAAATGTCTGTTACCTCTAATGTTGACACTGAGGATAAATTTGCATGGTTAGTTGTGTAGTATTACTGAAAATGTTGAATGAAAATGAGAAATGACAGCATTTTGATTATGGGGAAAAACATCTCAGGTTAATCTGTTTGTGTTGAATAATCATCAGATGCATATTTTGAAAAAAGGGTTCCAGGCATTATTGGTTTTCACAAAGGCTTGTAAACGCCTTTTGCAAAGGAAGTAAAGAGGCAGAGATGTTAGAAGAACCTACTTTTTGGCTAGGCATAGGGAATTAGTTCCAAGGACAGGCTGTGGAATGTGAACTTGTTAATTCATAGTAAAAAAAGTTTCTGGCTGTATTCCTGATATTTGCACTCCTGTTTCACAAATAAACTTACGAAACTCATATTCAGTAAAACAGAATTTTTCTTTTACTAAATGCAGCATGTAACCCACTTCATGAACTATGAATGGAGATGCCACAGTTGAGATTGATGGTTTAGAAAGCTGACAGCATGTAGCCGCATCATTTAATGTTCCATGTTTTTGGATATTTGTACTTGTTTGTATTTGATTGTATGGAATACAGTAATGAAATAGTCTGTCATTGATTATGCAAGGTTCCATTTTCAAGTTTTCATTAAACATTTCAGTCAGATCTTGGGAGCTTCACATTTTCATAATGGATTTAGAATGATAATACATGGATCGGAATGTCATCATATTTCTGTGGTTTCCATTTGTGGTATTTTTTTCCTGCTTAGTTTGAACAAATATTACAATATAGCAAACATCAAAACATGCAAGATTATGAGGCAAAGTATTAAGGTCTAACCTGTTGAGGAGAGGGAAGCAGATCTACAGATTATTGGAAGTTGGAGGGCCTGGGAGGTGAGTCAGTTACCATTTGTTGATGACACATTGATGATGGCAGGTTTGCATGAAAAACTGTGGAAGTTGATGTCTGAATTTGGGAGAGTGTGAAAAGGAGAAATTTGAGAGTATATGGGAATAAAATTACAAATAGTAGGTTTAGCAGTAGAGACAGGTTATTTGGATTGTGAGTTGGTATGGAGACAACTTGGAGGAAGTGGAGTGTTTTAGATAGCTGGGAGTGGATATGGGAGTAAATGGAACCATGGAAGCTGAAGTGAACCATAGGATGGGAGAGGGGGCAACATCTCGGGTGCATTGAGGACTGTATGGGTAGAGAGCTCATTGACTTTAAAGGCAAAGATGGGTATGATTGATTGTATGGGAGTCCCATCGGTGCTGGAAGTACTTAGAGGGTAAAGGAGAGGTTTGTTTTGGTATTTTGAAAAAGTTAAGTGTGTGGCTATCTGTTTCTTTCTCTGTGAATTGCCTTATAGGGAAGTGAAGCATCTGTTAAGTTTCCTGAAAAACATAATGGCTCATTCATTTTTGGGAGCTATGTCATTCATTAGGGCCACAGCCTTGTCTACATAATCAAACATTTCATGGCTGTGAAATGACCTTATTAGGGAAAGAATCTTCTTTCCACTTTTGAGTTTTTATGCCTCCAGCTACACTAGTTGCTTATGTAACTCCAGCAATTTCAGTTTTCGCTCCATCTTTCCATCTTTCAGTGTCCCCCTTCTCCCCTTCATTTCTGATGCACATACCCTTTTTCAACCTCTCCTCATGTCCTAATCATGTCAGTACACCCTCTTCATGTAATAATACTGATAATTGGGTATTGTAATAATAACAGTAATGATGATACTTTTAATGATAATTGAGATTTATGGTTGATATGTAGCCAAAGGTTAAGAATATACATGTAGATACAAAATTGAGTACAGGTTTGTAGGGTCGGCTATATTTTTTCATCAACATCAGCAGAAGTCCCGTTTCTTAATTCATTTATTTTTGTATTTTACCATCTGTATTGTAAATACTTTATTGTCATAAACATTGATTTATCATTATTCCAATTTGTGCATTTTCCACAGTTGGACCTAGAGCTAATACGTACTGTAGAAACCACCTCACTTGAAGTGTAAAAGTATTACTATTTATCACTTATTGTTTCTGTTGTGATGTCAACTGTCTTGTTATCTCATAATGTCTTTTCTTTTACATTCATTAAACATTGACCCCACTACATTGCTATTGTACTTAACTGAGAAGATGGATCACAGAGAAAATAAAAAAAAGAATGATTACATAAGAATATGCAATATCAATAGATTAACTAAGAAAAACAGACAATGAATAAGAAAATATCAACAGAACTCAGGTATGCTTGGGTTTGACAGACTATGATTGTTGGATTGGGATGAAGCCTGAACCTTAGCTATTCAACCCATATATATGCAAACCACCGTCATGCCCAGCAAATTTGGGTATTCAAATGTAAAATGTGTAAAGTGGATCCATGCAGAGGGAAGAATATGTGTACCTATTTTTCTGTGGATCTTGATAAGCATATACAGGTTGTAAATTATTATAAGAATATTGTTAAAATGGTAAGATTAAGTTTTGCTGCTCAGGTTATTAATTTCCAGAGTAGTGTTTTAGATTGATGCAATGTGTTACCAGACTCTGTCAGCTTACACCAAGAGTGAATAGTCACCATTAGTGAGCCTGTTTCATAGAAAAGTCTTGTCAAAGAACTTCTTACTTCAAAGGATCATCCTAGGTGTAGTGTAACCTTCAAGCTGCAGGAGCCCTAGGGGAAGGGGTCCTGGGATTATATAAGTAAAATAAATGATGAAGGAATGGAAATATACAAATGCAGTTGGAATTTCTGAATTCTCAAGAAAATGTTAACACTGCTTATGAGCCTCTTGGATTCTGGTGATTGAAATTGAACGTGATGCATGACATATCTGGAGAAGCCTTTGCAAAGGTATGTTGTACCAGAAAAGCTTATTCTAAAGACTGGAAAAAAGTAGGTTCTTCAGCATTCATAAAACAAGTACTAAAATGGATTTATGAAATTGTACATTTTTTATAAAAATTAGATGTATTAGAATAAAGGTGATTTAGGTAAATATTTGCCCTCGTGATTCAGAGCTTTATTCACAGAAAATTAAATGGATGGAACCTTGCAAAATTCTCTCTGAAGTGTATCTTTAGTATCCCTTGATCATCCCTTGATGATGATAATATTAGTCGTTTGTGAATGTGACCAAAACTTAAATTTTCAGTCACTCAGCATTTTGAGTTTTTTCTTTGCAAGTGGATTGTATGGAATTTATTTGTCATTTGCATATATGCTTCGAGGATCTATATGTAATTTAAATGAGTACCTAAATGACCAGGTTTGCTGGTGCTGCAGAGTCATTATCTATGGCATCTAGTCACAAGTATATTTTTGTTGAGTTACCCCCTCAGCTTAACATACTCGAGTGACCTAACATTTTCTCAGTGGCTTAATCTAAGCTTATGAAAGCACACACTTGCAAAGTATTCTTATTTTTGCTTATATATATTTTTTTTATCAGCTTGCCTATCCCTTTCAAGTGAGTAAGCATCTGGAATGGACCACTGAGCTTTCAAGAAAAAATTTCTTGCTCAGGTTTCTCTGTTCCCATACTCATTATACACTTTTTTGTAGCTAAGGTGTTGATATGCTTAAGTCCGATCAGCTTTTTTGCTTCAAAGTTGTTTTCATGAAATTTTAAGTACAGTACAGTAAACACACACATAAATATAAGAAAGAGAAATATTAGTTATGAAACACCAACCTGTATACTTCATTAAGGAAATTCTCAAGTCACTGAGTATTACTTTAATATCAGCACATTTTCATTACATTTCTGCATCAGTTAGCAACAGTCACTGAGCATTACATTAATGATATCAGCACATTCTCATTATATTTATGTATCAGTTAACAACAGTAATTACAGACCTTGTGGATGTCATCCACCATATTCTGCATCATTTCTACTGTACTGACTTGTAAATTTATTAAATTTCACAGAATCAGACACTTTTCTACTGGGTCTGGTGTCATTTGGATCACTGTTCTTTTTAATGATCTAAATATTCAGTAATTTAACATACCACTTCAAAATAACTAATCAAGCAATAATTGTGCGTGATCCTCACTCCTTGGTAGTAGATATGTCACTGATTGGAGACCTAATCTTCCTTGGTTAAGGTGTATAATCTTCAAAATTCATTTATTGACTGGGTCTCCTTCGCTGACACCAATCAGATTGGCCAGTGCTGTTCATAGGTGAGTCTAGTCCAATCTCAAGACAGCATATGTATCCATAATCTTCGGCTCTTCTCACCAACCTCCTGAACAGTAGTGCCACTGGTGTAAGTGCAAATAACACTGTTTTATGGTCAGTATTTTTATCTGTGACCATGCCAGTGTGCATATACCCTCAAGTTTAGGGATTTAGATACAACTATCAAGTAAATTGATATTAAAACCATAAGGAAAATTAGACTGTAGAATTTTAGAGCTATCTGAAGAAGCTACAAGAAAATTACTGGAAAAGTTATGCCTGGCTTAATAATCCAGAAATCCATCACAATTGGTAACGCAACAAATGTAGTTTTTTCTTCAAAATTCTCCTGTCTGCTTCTGTAAGTTATTTAATATTTATTTTTTGTACAGTACAATAGTGTGTGTATTGTGGAATCATAGATTGAATTTTATAATGAAACAATGAAGAACTTATTCTCATGGCATAGAACATCATATGATATTCTTATACCTCTGACGTATTTTTATACTTGTTCAGTGCACACTGAGGATAAGCAGTGTAATATAGCTTAAATGATTATGTTTGTAGATGGAATAATATAAATGACCTATAGCAGGAAATTTTGTTCTCTGTCAACATCAGCAGATAATAATAGCCTTTTATTTTGTTAAGATTTAGCAGTTTTATTTTGTTGATATTGTACTAAGTATCTTATATGAACCAAGAATGATTGAATTATAGGTGAATTGTAAGGTGTTGTTTTCTTCCATTAAGTTTCATCCTTTATTTTTGAGATATTTGGTTACAAGTTATACTGAAGCTTTTTACAGAAAACAGTTTTACTGTACAAAAAGTGACTGATGTATGTTACATCAGAAATATTAATGCAAACTCATCACTATCCATTCACTGGCCACAGTTGAAATCACTTAAGGCATTACTGTTTACTTGCTTTTATTATACAGATAATTAGTTTGCAACTGAGAAAAATATATTAGGAAGTGATTATTTTTCCTCTTATTTAATTAGAATATATGTTTAAAAATTTTCATAACTAAGTCAGAAATATAATAGGTTACTCAGAGAGTTACATTTCATCATGTACTGAAATGGAAGAGACTAAAGTAGAATAGAATTATAAAGATGAATTACCTGCTTTTAGCTTAATTTAGGAAAAGTCAGATGGCAACTTTATATTTTCATCGTAATATAAATGAATAACTGACAACTACTTTCTGTCAGTGTCTTAACATGTTTATTCTTTGTTCATATAGTAATCTTTGTAGGGAATTAGCAGGAATATAGTCTGCAATTATATATATATATACAGAGAAAACTGAAACAATTTCAAAATGCTGTGTGATAGAGAGTACTGATATTGTGATAAAAAATGCTTGTTTCAATTGATTATTCAATTCTGTACAAAGCTTCAGTGTTGCAAATAGTATTTAATAATACCTCATACAGTGTAACTATGCCACTATATTGATAAATGCACTACCATTTATTAGTGCAAGGAGACTATTTTGGGATGGCTTCAGAGCTTTAATATGTTAAAAGAATAGTCCTCACCAAATAGAAAGTTATTTACAAGCCTTTAAATTTTGTGTACATATCCTTATAAGTTATTTTGTGAATAAATATTTATTTGAAAGTTTGCATTTCTCTTCAGCTCCCTTTAAACTTTATATATGTAAATATACATATATTTTTTCATACTTTATTGCCTTTATCCATGTTAGTAAGGTAGCGCCAGGAACAGACTAAGAAAAAAGGCGTGCTGACATCTATCCTCTAGCTGTCATTTGCAATGCACCAGAACCATGGCTCTCTATCCACAGCTGGTTCAGTCCATTGACAGCATGTCACCTCATGTATACCATACCCTTCCAATACACTCAATCTTGTGCGTACCTGTGTGCTTATATGGATTCTGTTCCTTACAGTCTAAGAAAACAAACAATATGAAGAAAATTGAAGAAGAGTTAAGCTAATTGTCAAGAGTAATTATTGATTTGTTTTCTTTTACAAATGAGGTAACCATATATTTTTGGATTTCACCACTCCAGCAAAAATATTGACTTTATTCTTATATCACTATTCATACACGATTAGAGTTTACACAAGCAGTTTTCATGGTTAACTTCTGACGCATTTCACAATAATTATGGTCTTCCAAACAATCTCTTAAGGATGACAGCATATACATTTTGCTTGTTAACAGTTGCAGGAACTACAGAAAAAGTCCAATTATCTAACTTTTAGTTGTCTGATTATTGTAACTGTTAGGATTCATTCAAATCTGTTAATTTATCTATCAATATCTTGGATGCTTGTTCCCTCCGGAAACTCCCACCAAGGGGATTGCCACCCTAAGAGAGTCTCCACATAACCGTCCTTACATGCCACCCTCGCATACACCATTCCACATATTCTTACACCATTTCTCTCCCTCCAGTACTCTTCCTCTCTATTTCCCCATATCACAGGTGGTCTTCCTCTCCCACCAAACCTTACTCGTACTATCATACACCCTCCTTATAAACTTACCCTTATGTATTCTTTCCACATACCTGAAGCACCTCAAAGTATTACATTTCATCCATTCTTCCACTCAACAATTCATTCATTTTGCATTCCCTGCTCCTCTGAAATAACTCATTTCCACAGCTTGGATTCTTGACCTCTGTGACCCACTAAGATAGATTCCAGTAGTAAAGACAAGGGGACAGTGTAGGGGTGCTGGGGTGGGGGGAAGAGGGAGAATATTTTTTTTCCTAAGGGGACCTGAACCTCTGCCATTCTCCCAGAGAACTTTTTAGTGGGGCTTATCTTGATGCATTGGTGACCTGACGTTGCAGTCCACCCACCGACATCTGCTTGAGACGGAGCTGAACCTCTTTAAGACTTATGGCCAAGCTGCTATCCTACTACTGTGAGACCTGCAATAAGTCTTTGTCAGGAGATTCCACGGCATTTTGGACATATATTGGGGAAATTTACCACATCTTCCTAAGGTTGACATGGTGTAATGGTCCTATATGGACAGTCCTATCAGTCAGACTTAAAGGCTGGAAAGACCTTTTTGCTTCCAAATTACCCATGTCAGCCAGCAGGGTTTCTTGTCTGAAATCACCAGATTGACCTATCTCCTTCTCAAATCAATATCCATAGAAAGGCTTGTGGTGCCTGGTTGTGGACAGGGAGCTGTGGTGTACTCCAGAGATGAGGACTGCATCTGGTAAGAGAGAAGAAGAAAGAGAAGGGAAAAGAGATATTAGGGTGAAAGGAAAATGAGAAAAGGGGAAAAAAAGAGTCAGAAACAAGCTTAAACATTTTCTTGTGCTTGAGCATCATATACCCATACAAAGATTTTTACAGGTTCAGAGCTACAAACCAATCTGTGCTTTCATCTAATACCAGGAACAGTGGAAAGAATAGATGAAAAGTTTGTGGTTTTTTAACTGGCAAAATCTTCATAACCAAGATATTATGCAGAAGCTACAAGGAGTAGTAGCTGCAACCTCAGAGGTAAAATATTAAACTATGAAGATACAAAACAGTGATGCTGTTTATTCCATAAACTGTACAAGTCTGACTGACATATAAATTTTTGTTTAACAACTACACATGTTTACACGAACTATTTATGCACTGCACATTTCTAGGTCTTAAGATTAATACACATGTATACAAAATCTGCTTATGTATGCACTGCACTTTTGCATTTCTTCTTAAGTTTAATATACATGTATACAAGATCTACTAATGTATGCACTGAATTTTTTGTCTGAAGTTTAATACACATATACACAAGATCTATGTGTGCGCTGCACTTTTGTACGTCTTCATACATCATAAGTATATAGCATATTTCTGTTCGTTACTGATTTCATGGAGAAATCACAGTGGCAAGGTTCTGTTGGGGGACATTGTTGCTTCGCAGGGAAATGTAAAAAAACATATACAAGGTGGTACATTTGCATGTCACAAACATAACGTGTTTTAAGAGTAAATTTTCATGGTAAAATCAGTCTACACACACATTTCAAGTGGGGTACAGTACACCCCTGTACAGTGAGAAATATATCGTATATTGACCTTCTCTTTTGTTGTGCTGAAATCTTTGTATCCTGGTTTACTTCGGTGTTCTGGGGTTTTGTTAAGGATATGAGGAAATATCCATTTTACAATCTCTATCTTCTCTATCTCTGGGTATAGAGGAAAAAGAATATTGTCCACGTATCTTCTGCCTGTCATTGAAGGCTCCTAAGAGGAGCAGGGTACTGGAAATCCTTTCCTCTTGTATTTTCACTTTTTTTTTATAAAATCAGGAACTGTAGAAGGAGCCAAGGAAAGATTTTTTTTTTCCTCAAAGACTCAGTCAACTGTTCCAGATACTGCCTTGTTAACATGGGAAAGGCGAGCAGGTTGTTTAGTGCTTGTCAGGTTATTGTGGTGTGTATATATGTTTTGTCAGTATCGTGTTGGTTGAGTGAGGTGGAGGGGATCTGTGAGCACTGGTAGTGGAAGTAAAAAGATTGCTTTTGGAGTGATCTGGATGAGAAAGAGTGGTCTAGTGCTGTTTTGAAGAAGTGAGTGCCCAGCATATTGAGATGGGACTGCAGTGGAGTATTTTAGCTTGTTTTGCAATTGAGTGTGGTTGTTCAGCTAGGCATCTGGTGATTATTCTGAGTGCCCTCTTTTTTTGTGTGTGGATTGTAGACTTGTTATATTTGCTTTTGACAAGGATAATGAACACCAGGCAGGTGAGGCTTAGATTAGGGTAGAGTGGATGAATCGTTTCTAGACAATACCAAGTCCTGTATTCTTTTTCTTGAATAAATCTGTAAGTGTTCTAAGTGTACTTGATTTATTTGTGGCCTTTGAGCTAACGTTCTTGATTTGGGAAGTTAAAGCCATGTGTATATAATATGTTATACATAGTGCAGTTGACTTTCTGTTGGATGGAAGTGGTTGACCGGTCATGGTTAAGCAAGGGTGTAGACTGAATTTGTTTGGGGTTTAAGAGAGTGACGATGGATTTCCATGAGGATGCAGATGCTCAATTTTGAGTGAGCAGATGTTTCAGTTGTGTGGTGTTATGTGTTTGTTGTGGCTTGAGTAGTGTTAGGATGTTGTGGTGTGACTGTAAAGTTGTCTGCATTTTGGGGAGTCTTTCACATTGTGGCCTGTGAGGGGGTGGGGGGGTTCATGCAGGAAGAGATTGAAGAGGGATAGAGAAAGAACTGCTCCTTGGGGATCACCACTGTAGGGCTTTGGAATTGGAGCATTTGACAATGACTCTGGCTTGTCTGCCATTTATGAGGTTTCTTAACCACTCTGCTATTTTTATGGAGGGTTTTGTCAAGTAACTTTGATGTGAGGATGTGTCAGGGGAACAGTGTCAAATTCTTTGTTGATATCTATTGCCAATAGTACAGTGTGAAATGGGGAATGTAGTTGGTTGAAGTCAACTAGTTCTGTTGTTTGAGGACCTTGTGAAGTGTAGTAATGATGTGACTGGGTCTAAAGACGTGCTTTGTAGGTAAGAGAGAGGCGTCTTGCTTGATCCTGTTATGGATCAGTTTTTTGAGGAGTCTGGACACAGATGGCGGTAGGGACATAGGACAATAGGAGGAGGAGGAGGTAGGTAGTTGGAAGATTTTAGGAATAGTACTATGTTGGCAAGTATCCAAACATTAGGGATTTTATTGTGCTACCAGAAGTTGAAGGTATCTGTACCGTGCAGCAGAGTTTTA
>JAYMFT010254220.1:0-10861 GCA_038088735.1 Panulirus argus
AAAAAAAAAAAAAAAAAAAAAAAAAAATATATATATATATATATATATATATATATATATATATATTTGGAGGGGTCTGAGATTGTTCACATGTTGTTCATGCAGAAGACTGTGTTATATGTTATTTGTGTTTGGTCTTGCATGATTAATGCCTGATTTTCGCACCTGGCGTTATGTGCTTCACCCGTCGGGCGGGTGTGGGGTCCCTCTTAGCCATCTCAGAACTCTAGTAATGACTCTGATTCTCGTGGTTAGAGTAAGTCTCTCCCCGGGAGCATCAGACCCTCCATGATGGTATCGAGTCCTCGCTGGGTGTGCAAGGCTTCTCGGTGCTGCGGTCAGGGACATCGCCATTATCTGCCAACATTACCACCATTGCCCGGCACCATTACCTGGAACGCTGATTAAACCTTAATTAGAACCGTGATTGAGTCAGTATCATCCATCTTTCTGTTGGCGGACTCGGCACCTCCGTCTGCCACACCTTCTGCAGGCGCTCGCCCGCACGCCCCCACTTACAGGGCCTCCTCACCCCTCTTGTAACCACTCCCGACACCACTACCCGCTCACCGCTGTTACCGGTACCTGATCACTACTGTCTGCTCACCCCCCTACGTTAATCACCACTTCCCACACAATATTACTGGCTTCATCGTTCACTAGTATTTTCAATTCCACTAACCACAGGCCATCACCACTCAAGGTCATTGCCAGTTCATCACTTCCGTCTTCACGGGTTTCCCTTCTCACCATTAACCATTCACTGCCTCACCACTCTAGCCACCATTATCAGCATCACTCTTTCATCACTACAGTTAATGGTGCACTAATACCATTACAACAAGCATCACCAATTGAACACTTGATAACCATCACCCACTCCCCACCACCGCCCCTTTATTACCCCTTGAGTCAGCAGGACCCATTTCATATTCCAACCTCTGATCATTTCTCACCACTCCAGTCATCACCACCGCACACCACTCCGGTCACCATTACCAGTTATATCACTCCAGTTCACCACCACACACATCACTCCAGTCGCTTCTATTACTACCCATACCAATCACCACCACCACACGCACCATTCCAGTCACCACCATCTCACTCACACTCCAGTCATCATCACCTCTCACCACTCCAGTCAGCACCACCTAGCGCCGCACCATTTTATCACCTTCATAATCATCATTTTCTTATAGAAACTCGGAAAAAATAGTTCATGGAGCAGTGTGAGGGAGCGTATGCCTCCGCCTGGTGTGTGAGGGAGCGTGTGCCTCTGCCTGGTGTGTGAGGGAGCGTGTGCCTCCGCCTGGTGTTTAGAGAGCCTTTGCCGCCGCCTGTTGTGTGAGGGCAGCGGTCGGTGCTCAGGTGGCGGGCCCTGGTATCCAGTTTACCCAGTATCCTAGACTGCTTGTTTACTACCAGTCCCTCTTACCTTCCCAGGCTTCTCCGTATTATCACCCTCTCTCCTGCCGTTCTCCTGACACATGTGTTATCTGTCTGTATAGTACTGCAGTCATCACAGTTGCTTCATTAACAGAATGTTTCATGAATATCTTTTTATTAGTTTTCTTTATATTAATTTCAACACCACTGACCCCCTGCCCATCATCACCACTAACCTCTACCTTTCATCACCACTGACAACAAGCAGTAGCCGTCGATGGAGCTCCTTCCTCCTTCTTTGCTATGAACAGCAGTGTTCCTCAGGGTTCTGCTCTGTCGCCCACTCTCTTTCTTCCGTCAGTAAACGTTATTCTCTCTTCAACTTCCAGCGCTGTTTACTCTTATGTTGATGATTCCCTTTACAATCTTCAGCTCACTCTGCCACCCTTCTAAATACTCGTCCTCTTTCTCGTACTGAACATATTTCCTCCCTCAGTTCAGACCTATACAGCTTCCTAGAATGAGGAAGCACTGACCTAGTTAAATTTCGATGTGCAATTTTTGCTTATATCTCAATCTCCCCCCCCCCTCCCCTTTTCGTCATCTTGACTACTACTCTGGTATCTTGTAGTCATGTCTACGTGGGCGGTTCCCGTCATCTTGCTGTGTGCCAGCCTCAGTGTTTTCCCCTACGCGTGTCCTCTGCACCTGTCTGGTTTTTCTCCTGTCTCTCTCACTTCTGTTATCGTTTGTCTCATTCATCTTGGCTTCATTTTCTCGTCCTGTACTTTTTTATTCTATTGTCGTCTTGTTATTTCTTTCCTTCAGGTTCTCATCACGTTTGCAATACCTCCTCGACATTTCCCTTCTTTTGAAGTAGTCAGGTTAGAATTTCCTGCCTCGAAAGTCGTGTTCTCTTTAACACAGTAACGAGCCATCATCCTCGGGACAATGTCCTCAGTCTCTGACAGTCTTGTGTCCTCCTCCTCGCCTCGCTCACGTTCTAAACTCACCAGATCTCATCATTGTGTTGTAAACATCGTGATTATTTGATTTTTCTCCTCAACCAATCACAGATCGTCCCAGTTGCTACTCAGTGACCCCAGGTGAACCCTGTACTGTACCTACTCTCCCCAAAGGGGTGGGCGCCCACGCCGCCGGTCCCTTGGTATCGTCAAGTCCCGGCTGGCCATAAGTCTGGGGCTGGGCTGGTATATTCGACATATATCCTTCGGTGTGCGGGAAACTTACCTCATCACCGAGCTTTACGGCCGCCATATATCCGGCCAGCCATCACACACAACTTTCCTCCTAATTAGCGACCGGCACCTCGCGCCACGATATTCTCCAGGGATTTTCTCACGCGGATTTTTGATGTGCGTTCCATGGTTGATGATGACGCCTAAGGCTGGTGATAGAGCGGGCGAGAGAGGTCGAACGCAGTGAGGATCCTCAAACGGGCTAACCTTATGAACCCTGGCTGCTGCTCAGGCCTCGTGCACCGTGACTGTGTCTTTATTTTTAAAGTCTATGGCACGGACAATCATGAATTAACCCGCACAACACAACAGATGATATTGTACACGATGATTGGTGCGTCAAGTGAGTGACGAGTTGGATTAGTTTAAGGACCAGTGGTGTGAGGTCCTTTCATCCCTCCCCAGTTTAAGGCAGGACTAGAGACTCGCCTTCCTCGACATTGATGATTTTCTCATTCTTTTCTTTCTTGACATTTAAATGTAAGCATCCCACTTAACATGTTATGATGCGAGGGTTACAGCATGAAAACAGTGAACAGAATTTGATACTAGCAGTAAGTGGCTGATGCAGATGTGAGGTATGACTTGCCTCTGTGAGTTTAGGACGACCTCTGTAAGCTTAGGATGGCCTTTGTGAGTTAAGACCGAACTCAGGGATAAGAAAAGATTGGAATGATTTTCCCATGCCCGAAATCCGTAAATCATAAGTAGAATATTCTGTAGTTGCATCATACCAACTAATGTGGATGTCAGTGGATGTCAGCTTAGCGTCAGGGATCTGCCACGTACACATTGGTATCCCATAGGGAACAAGGTATAATCTTATATATAAATCTTGAAATGTATTTCTCTGATAACCGAAAAAGCAGGCATGTATATCATTTTTATTATATCTTTTCTCAGAAAGATCTTTCTGAAAGATAGGAGTATCTTTGATATTAATTAGAGTGAAAGTATTGAGTAATAAATGATATTTTCTCAGGGCCATTACCTCAAGGTCACCTGAAACTTGTGACGGCAGTGACCAGGATGGGGGCCAGTGTACGTGTCATGGCGTTCCCGTCCCCGATATATTTTTGATGAAAATCGACGCGTATATTGGCGTTGTAAATCGTAGAATTATTTCCCTCTGCCGTCTGGTTTCGCACGAGCAGAGTGAATTAATACGCGTAGCTGCCTGAGAATTGTGGATATTATGTGACGTTGTGTGAGCATCAGTTTTATGCCCGGGTTCGCTTGCTGTGAGGGTTGATGCCGTCGTCCTTCCTCCTGCTGTCTGTCTGTGTGGCCGCTCACACACCCGACCCACGCAGGTTAACAGCAGAGTAATTCCTTACATACCAACGACACCTTGACCCACTAAGGATACACTGAGAAAGTATTTACTCTGGCTCCTTCGTGTGTCTTGCGCCCGCATCACACATCTCCCCACACACTTCACACAACAGTAAACTGACACGGACTTTTTTCGTTCTTTATAGACGAGACGCCACGAGCGTTTATGTCCACCAGACTTAATTTGTTTATTGTTTATAAGGTTTCAGGTATATTTGACGTTGATATTGTTTTATTCGAGGTCTAGTTACCTGAGGTAAGTGACGACTGGGTGTAGCTGAGATGCACGCTAATGGGGTTACCTCAGGTCCCCAGCCCACACTGGGAACAAGGCTGAAGTCCCCACCAGTGCTGACGTCCACTTGTTCCTTGGAGCAGATCCATTTGTTTCCCTAATGTGTTTTAGATTTCATTTCTCTCTAAAGATCTGTAGAAAGCATGCTTGAAAAAGACTTAGACACGCTTATATTTAGTGTTTACTGCAGTGTTCATGTTGCAGTTACTTTTGCAACTTTAGTTAACTGCATCATAAGGCTTGAGAGTTGCTTGATGAAGTGAGTCGGCACAAACCTCCTGTAGCACTTACTTACACCGAGTCCCTGACTGCTGCACTTCGTCTTCCATTGTAAAGCTATAGCGTTAACGCCAGACATCTTATGATTAACATGGCTAAAAAGAGGTGTCGTCCACTTGCTTCTGGTATCTCAGTTGTGTAACTTCCATCCGTCCGATCAAGCAGACTGTCCATAGACAAACTTGACTTTGTTATGGGGAAAAAAAAGGAAAGTATTCTTTCTGTTAAGACTAGATACAGAGCAGCGTGTGACATTAGCAGTAACGATTGTGGATATAGATGTACGCCTTCCGCTTACTAGACTGTGGCGTTCAGTGTGTGGAGAGGCTGTGATCAGCACACGTGCTGAGGGTTACTTGATGGAAAGAAGCTGAAGAAAAGAAGGGCATACAAATTTGCCATTGTCCGTTTAGCAGATAAAAGATTTTTATCTTGACCTTAATGCTCAGTTTCTTGACCCTTATCCTCCCCTCTCTCCTGGACACCCTAAATAATGAGCACTACAGTATATGCTGCCTAATAGCTGATGATGCTGCACGTATTCTTAAGCTTTCTGTCTTGTTGACTCTCCTCCAATCACTTCTCTTCGACCATCTCTCTGCAGTTGCCGTAATGTTGTTCCACCTCTGCCCTACTGGTATCATTTTCGCCACTGTTCGCGCGAGTTATCGACGTGTGTTGCAGTTCTCATGACTTGGTACCTGCAGCACGCGTGTCATTGCTGCTTCCCAAAGCTTCTGTATAGAGAGCATCCAAAGAGAAGTGACCATTTAAGTTACTATGACACTCCCATCTTCTATCTTTCCTTCTTCATCAGAAGACTCGGGTTTACTGCACCTAAAGAAATCATATTACTTCTTCCTGTTACCTTACCTCTTATTTCAAATGGCCATGACGACTGGGGCATGCTTTTGCCCACACCATAACGATCCTTAAATACAAAGGTTTAGACTGCATCACAATACATCTGAGTACAGGTATGATGATAGTGATGTCGTAATGTTTGGAAACATTTGATATTATAACGTTGATAATATTGTTAGTGGATGTATACCAGAATTTGCAGTATTATTGTCAAAAATAAAGCATTTTCAGGGACCCGTATATTTATGACGAGTAAAAAAGCCTATTAATAATTTTTTTGCAACCTAATTATTGGGAATGTTAATCTGCGCCATGTATTGACTTTAGTTGACAAAGCGTAATGGAGGCCGTCCCTTTAATCATCCAGCTATTGTTGATAGAGCCCTTCCCGAGGTGCTCGGTGCTCAGCTATTGTTTACAGAACCCTGCCCGTGGTGCTCGGTGCTCAGTTATTGCTGACTTCCCTACCCATGATGCTTGGTGCTCATGTCTCGTTGAAGCGTGGCTGATGAGCGGAACATGATGAGATATGTCAACGAGACGGATGTTGGTGTCAAGTCATGGTAAGGTCTGGCAGGTGGATGTGGGCTGCCGGCGTCACTGGGTGGGTCTGGCGGAAGTGTGTGTCCAGGCTACACGGTGTCTGGAGCTTTATGAATGTGGCTGGCCTCATAACCACGGCCCACCACCTTGCTCCAACCCACCCAGTAATATACCTCCAGCTTCTTACCATTATCACCCCAACCACCCACCGTTATCACCCCGGCCAACCACCAATATCACCCCAGCCTCAACCAGCAGTCGTTTCAACTTCTTTGAAATCTGAACACCGAATTTCATTGTCTTATTACTGGTGAGGTGTGTGGCATTGTGTATGATGCAACCAGCCCGCCGGTCCTCCTCCCAATTAGGGATGGTTGGCAAATGGCTGCCTGCTATAGCTTGGTACACACACACACACACACACACACGCAAACACACACACACTCTGCCAGATGATAATCATACTGTATAGCCTTCTTTCACATTGTTACATCTTATTTTACATTTGCTCGTGTGTGTGTGTGTGTGTGTGTGTGTGTGTGTGCGTGCGTGCGTGTTCATATGTCTGAGTATCATTCAGGCAGCATTGTCCATGAAAGTTATGACGATCATAGAGATATAAATACATTGATACAGAATGGGCTGCACTCGAGTCACGCGAGACTGCGCCCACTCCCGACAAGCTGACCCTCTGGCATTGACTGGGTGACCTCAGAGACACAAGAGGGACAGGACATGTCTTCCTCAACCGCTGCTAGCGGGTGAAACTTTAATGATGTCGATCGTTATGAAGATGAAGGCAGTGAGGTTAGAGGTAAAGGTCGCCGGGCGTTCTACCTTCTTACCCGGGCGAGGGCTTTGACTACGGAACCAGGTTTTGAAATGGATCCTTTATTCATCGGCGTGTAGCAGCCACGACACCCACTACAGGCAGCCGGAGAAATTTGAGCCTGGCATGTTCAGACGGAAATCCAGGGCAGTGGTGTTGGTTACGTCTCGTGTGTTACTTGTTGGCGTCAAGAGAGTCGTGACAACCACCTCAAACACAGTCAGGAAGAGATACGGTAGCTAAGGGAGTGTTACAAGTCACAGTTACGTGATATGTGGCCATGGCATGTACCAGGTGCCTTGATTATTTAAAGACCAGAAACCCTCTACTAAGACAGACAGAAACTTTATGAACACTATTAAATCTTACTGCTTCGTGTGACGCCTCAGTATATTACAGCAGCATTACATGGCATCTGAACACACACACACACACGTGAATTAGTGTATTTCTGTCAATCTGTTGGAATTTGTTACGTATTCATAGAGAGCACATCAAGGTTTTACAGAGGTCACAGATTCTTGCTATTGTTACGAGAGGGTCCCGTGTCTGCTAGTTGGGAGAGTTCGTTATTCGCCACCAGGATGAGGAGACAACGAAAAAGGTGATAATCCCGCGATAGTGTACAGTAAACATTCACCTTCGTGTAGTTGGCCATCAGTTTTTATAAAACATTTCTTTGTACGATTGTCTGTGCCAAAGGCTCCAGTGTCTGCCATGCACCAGTGTTTGTAATGCATGTAGAGTGCTGAAGAAGCAGTTGCACCTGTATCCCTACAAGATAACGTCAGTGCATGAACTGAGAGAGAGGGCCAACGTCAAGCGTGTTGAATACTGCCGATGGTTAAGAGACGCGTTTGGTCGGTATGTAATCCGCATGAGATAAGGGAGACACCATCGCATGATCAGAAGGATAATTGGCTCCATATTCTCCTGTGACACAGTCAGCTCGCAATGTTGTTTTTCCTTCATTGGACATTTGAATGAGGAAGATATTTTCCGCTACTACTTCCAACAGAACAGCGCTACTCCACACACAATTTGTCTCCGCGAAGCTAGTGCGCGATGTGGACGGGGACAGAATCATTTCAAAGAAGAAGATTCGGCCAACACGTTCGCCAGATCTGACGCCAGCCAGATCATTATCTGTGGGGAACAATGAAAGGCACAGTTTACAAAGACAACCCTCACACTCGCCCTGAGCTGAAGGAGCCCATTGTAAATTTCATCAAGAACATCTCTCCCTTTAGCGTGTTCCGTTTTTCGCAAACAAAGAAGACATGTAGATGCTTGTTTACAGGCACGGGATGCTATTTCCAACATTTGTTGCAACTTACGTAAGTATGCAAAATATATTTGCATTAATGTACAGAAACTGAACAAACTCATCGTCTACGGTTGGTGAAAGTGACTTCTGGATCACCCTGTATTTGCCACCATAAAATGATAGGTACGTATTACGGTGCTTGGGTTCGGTGTTGAACGAGGTTTTGGTAATAACATTTGCCTTGGGGAGCTCATGCTCCACGCCGTCCTCCTGCAGCTGGACGATGGAATGCTTGAGGTCAGATTATAGCAACCAGGAACTCTTGCGCCTGAGTGAGCCTGTAAAGAGATATTCAAGAGAATATTTGAGGAGGAACTGATCAAAAGGCTTAGTTTACAGCATTATGGGTTACAGCATTATGGGTCAGTAAATACAGTTTTGGTGATAAAGATTTCCCGAGGATGAAGCTGGTGGTGGGCCTCAGACGGAGCTTGAAGAACTGTATCGGTATGCTGACCTGGGCGCACGCCACAGGTTGACGAGCTACAAAGATAGAATATAGCATTATGGACTTGCTGTTTTTTTCTTTGAAATGTTTGAGTCTATTCGGACTTCCGTGGTCAGTGGAGCACTTTCCTCAATTAGCGAATCCCGATCATTAAAATTTGTTTAAACAAACATTGATGCTGTTGCTGTTAGAATATGAACCAAGTTAATGCGCAAAAAAAAGTATATTGTCGACCATGATAAGGTCACAGTGACCTTTGTTGTAAAACTTTAAGTTCAGATGAGCTTCGCATTCATGGGACTTGTTTGTACCAGCATTTTGCCATCTGTGACGTAACATTGTACGGTAAAGTAACGTGTTGCCGCATAGTACACGAGGCAGAGGACACATGACGTTGGTTGGGTGGACAAAAAAGTATTTACCAAAAAAGTGTTTTGTTAAAATATCGTAGACTTTTCTGTCCAGTCCAGATAGTGTTGCGGGTTGAATAGTTACAGTAACATCTGCGGCCGCCATGCTACCCACACGTCCCTGCTACGCCGTGGGAGTGGTGTGGGGGCAGCTCTTCTGACGTATGTACTCACCGTATGGCTTTTGTGTGTGTGGTTAGTTTGGCAGCTTTGTAACTGTTGAAATTATTATTGTTATCATCAGGCGTAGTAACATTAATTATTGTGATGATGATGATGATGATGGCGGCATTATATCAACTGGAACAACATTCAAAGAAAGTTTTGGATGTAGATTGAAAGACTGATCAGTAACCTTCTGTACATGTAAAATACGTACAGTCTGAAAATATACAGAACAAGATGCGTTGCGTGTTGTTGTTTTGAGTCAAGGATGTGGTTTCTTAAGTTAACGATCATGTTGTTACAACCGGTCATGTCATTACACCATCGGGGAGTTTCCAACAGATAAACCATTTAACTTGGTGTAAGTATTGAACATTTCCAATACCTTATGTCAGCGGCTCACGTCTCCCAAGGGGGTTGAGATTTCGTTGAGGATATAACAGAAAGTGTTGACGAGAGAACTTTAGAAATAAATCACATCCACTCTGGATCAAAGGAAAATGCTGAAATAAGATGCTTCCTCTGAGAGAAGCATTTGGTGAAGCTCGTTAATATAGGAGTGTTGTTAGGTTTTCTCTGTGACGTAATCCTTGCGATGTCTTGGAAAACCCGCTCATACTTGCCTCAGAAAATGGAGGGAGAGGAGGGAAGTTGACAAGGGAGAGTACAGAGAAGGAGTGGTGTAATGGAGACTTAGGGTACATTTATCACTATGGATACGTGTTTCCTCGTAGGTGAAACTTCTTCCTTTTGGAGTTTTAGAATCATTACAGTGTTGTAACCCTTATGATGTCGCTTAACTTGAAAAGTGTGTCAGGTAATATTAGAACTTTATGCAGTTGTTTCTCAGTATTTGAAGAATGTGATCCTTAAATCTAATTTAGATATTGCCTGAGTTATTCCTTTTATAAAACTTAATCGGAAACACAGCCTTGAAACCTTGATCATAACATGAGGAACAACCTACGTTTGGCTATGGAACTTGTTGCGTGTGTTTTTGATGTTTTCCACACTATGCTTTCAGCCATTCTTATTTTATCTCTGGTGACTGTAATCCCATTCTAAATCTTATCATGTTTTCACCGTTATTATAACGACAGTATTCATCAATAACGGTTGTAACAACAGTATTCTTTAGTTACAACTCTAGAAACGGAAGCCATCATTAAAAATCTGTAGCAACAGTAATCATCATTAACAACTGTAACATCAACCATCATTACAAAGAAATAAAACAATAGTAACAACATCAGCTATCAGTAACAGTTGTAACAGTAGTTACCATTGGTAATGTTTGCAACAAAAATAATAATAGCTACAAATTCCGACGATCATGAGCTGCCCGTCTTCGTGTAGCAGTCGTCTTTCTTTTGTTTTCTTTTTTTCAATGAGGATATATGACCTCTGACCCCGAAGAATACAAACGAAGACTGGAAAAAAAATTCTTTTTGTATGTGGGCGTGTTAGGGGCAAGGTTCACGTGGAGCAGGCCGGTGGACGATCACCCTGGGAATATAAAGCGTGAGGCCCTCCTCTTGCCCCCGCTGCCAACACCAACTTATCAAAGGAGCACATGGAGGATATGTGTCCCTGCGGTGATGATGATAACAATAATAATGATAATACTATCAATATTATTAATATTATCATTATTATTATTTTTATTATTATTATTATTATTATTATTATTATTATTATTATTATTATTATTATTATTA
>JAYMFT010254231.1:0-10861 GCA_038088735.1 Panulirus argus
ATACGAGTCAGTGAATATATACGATGAAGTGTATAGTGAATATGAAGATGCTTAATAAGGCTCCCAATTCACCTAAGAACTATGTAAAATGGTACCTTCTCCACGTTTTCGCTGTTACAGCTGTATGTGGGATGTAGACCAGGGATTTCCTCATTAGGAGAGAGGAAAGTTCAATTTTTGTTTGTTTTTGTGATATCTGTGGGAGTCGTATGAAGTCGGCCTTGACATATCAAAGGCATCTGACAGGGTGTGGCATCGGGGTCTCATGGCTTTAGAGTGCAGACCGGAAAATACACCTTCTAGGAACTCTATGCATAAATCATATATCACTCGTCTTACACTACAGAATGTTTTCAATAATTTCAAATACTTTTGATTTTTTACAATGGAGCGGTGAATAATGTTTACATATTCTATATGGACGATTTCACACAATACGTACACATTATGATGGAGGTCTTGTACCACTACAATTAGGTATGCTAACGTACAAAAAATATTGCTATAAAAAAATGTTTTGAAGAGTGACATCATCGGATTTCCCTCCCTGGTTTTGCAGATTCACAAAAAAATCCGGCTTCCCATAATCTCTGAAGAGGTACGAGGCTGCTCCGTTGTATCCACAGTCATTAGACAATTGTCTTGCGTCTTGTACTCTCTTTCCCAAGAAACAGTGATGCTTCTGAGGCTTCTTTGCTAACAGGGAGAGAGTATTCATCGGACCTGACAGTCCTCAGGCCAATCGGTTCATCATCATTAACGGGTTCTTAAGCCTTCGCTATGGGTGCCCGTAACGCAATTGTACTGAGGATTTGATTGGCCCGAGTCCATTTGACAGTCTTGTTGATATCTGATGATCTCTCTGGTCTTATCTGATTTGTAGTAATACTACTGATATCACTACTACTACTAGAGACTACAACTATTTTTTTCTGATTTTCTTTTTTACCCCTTACACAACCAGGGTTCAGCCCAAGTTGTGAGGGTGTAGAAATCACTAGGAATCATTCACCGGGTGCTAATTTTTTTTTCTTCATTTCTGCCACAAGAAGAACTGATATATTCTGTCTATATTAAGCAATATGTTATCCTCAGAAGCCAAAGATTCTTCTCCAATCATATAAAGAACTCGTTAATCCTTGTATGGAACACTGCTTCCAGTCTTGGAAGGCTCCAGCGTCACGATCTTATTTCACAGAGTTGAGTCTTACCCATCAGCTTATCAACTCTAGGAATCCGACCTAAGAATGATTGACTACGTCATGCTGCTGGTTCTCTGTCTTCTGTAGATATCACCTCTAAAGAGGAACTGAGGACTCGCCATTCTGTATATGCAGAGCTTTCCTATACCAAGTCGTTCATTATGTGCACACACAAACAGCCAGCGTGATAAAGCCAGGCGATCCGGGGAGAAGACTTGTGGCCCGAGCCACCGGCTCCCAGCGCAGAAGATAATTCAATCGTAATCCACTAATTTAACATCAGGCCTTGAGCCGGGTAAAGGTCAGGTATTAGGGAGCGAAACGGAGTATAATCATATTGATGTCAAGAGAACGGTGTGCGTGCGTGCGTGCACGTCTTATGGGAGCGTGAGGGGGTCACAGGTATCTGTCTTATTGGGTAAAGATGTAATCAGCGTTACAGCCTCAACTCTCTCTATCCACCCATTTGCTAATGAAATATCCGTGTCTTTACCATACTAAACAACACGTTCACAAGAAGACACTAATACATAAACACACAGACAGACACACACACACAATGAGTTTTATCATTTCAGTTTCTTATAACTGCATCGAGTACTTGAACGGAACTGCACAGATAAAAACTCAGATCCTTCAGCATAAGCCTACATGGCTTAAAACTGTCAGCCAAGTGAAGATTGTACTGTGTCAGCCTGGTAGGAGTCTAGCGTACCACTACGCCACATCCGTCAGCTCGGTACATAGCTGGCGTACCACTGGTGTATTACTACGCCACATCCGTCAGTGTGGTACATCGCTAGAGTGCCATCGTTCGCGCCATCAGTAGGCTGGACCTGAGAAACGCTGATCCAGCAGACCCCAAAAGCTGCTGGACAACCCAATAACATTACAGAGAGCCCCCCATCCTCCACCCCATCACACACGTCATTGTCAGTCATGCTGATTAATGGCCCATAATCACCCCTTCCCACCCTCCTCTCCCTCCTTCTCTTCCTCCCACCCCAGCTGACTCCTCCCCCTTCAACCTATCACCCTGGCAACAGTCACCAAGGTCTTCCACCCTAACAATCACCCACCTCTCTCTCTCTCTCTCTCTCTCTCTCTCTCGCTCCCAAATTACTAGACCTCCCGTTATCGACCCCCCGGTGCCCCTAGTCACACCAATCCGCGGCCATAAAAAAATAATCACAAACAGGAAAATACGGCGATTTGTCACAAGCAATAAAAATATTGGAAATACGATCGACAATCTGTCCTGGCCAGAGAACAGCAGTTTCTGCTTAATTATCCGGAACAAGGAGCGCTACACAAAGATACAGTGATGTATGGACTACGCGAGACAGCGAGTTCCAGGCTCCTGAATACGACGACGAGTTACGTCTGCCTCAGGAATTGTATTTCCCTTTTTCCCCGTGGCACATTTGTACAAGAAAATGTTAACGTCTAGAGCACTGGGTACGACGGGTCGAGTCAAAGGCATGGCCATCATACCACACATCCCCACAGGCTGCTGGATTGCGTCGCTAGTCGACCAAGCTGATGGTGGAAGCCGCAGCCCTTAGGCTTTTACATTGCCCCCACAAGCCTGGCTGGTCTGGTACGCTTTGTACGCACTTGTCCAACGCACTCTTGAACCCCTCTAACGTGATGAAGGGGTTAAACACTTATATTTCACCATAAATGTACACGATGCACATGGTAGTTAACGAAACTACCATTCATACAAGTGTTCAAGTTAGCACTTGTAAAATACATTGTGTACACAACGAATGTTACCTGCGTTGTATGTACACAATTGTTATGTGTTCTTAAAACATTTCCAGGACAAGAAACGATGGGATAAAGTGGCAGAACATGACAAAGGATATCCCCGAGGAACAACAATGATATCCATCATAACTACATGGCTCCTCTACCCTGGGCCAGCACTGTACTGTCTTCTGGTTGTAAGACCCAACGTACAGGATGTGGAGCGATACCCAATCAATTCGCCCCCCGGGGTAACGCTGAAATCAACACCCCCGTCCTCAGCACCCTACTCCCAACACCCAACAGTCCCTCCCTCCGTCCAGATGCCCATCAACTAGCCCTTGCTTCCAGAACCCACGTTCCATTCACCAGGAAGCCCGTCCAACACATGTAAGCTTAAGTTCTTCGTCCGTCACATCTTGCTTTAATACAAAAATACCCACTAGGCTAGCAGTTATCTACATACTCCTTGTTTCAAGAATATTCTTTCTCTTTTATGGCAAAAACGTAGCGCTTTTCTATATATATATATATATATATATATATATATATATATATATATATATATATATATATATATATATAGTGACTTTTTAATGTAAGTTGTAAAGACTTTCTTAATACAGCTGTAATCATCGTCTATCAACTGTCTTTCGGGTGGTATATGAATTCGCTATATAATCTCTAGTTTAGTAACTAGAAAGTTCACAATGTATTTCGTATATGAATTCGCTATATAATCTCTAGTTTAGTAACTAGAAAGTTCACAATGTATTTCAACCATTTAACCTCCGTTACATTAATACGAAAAGGTTTTAAGCATCATCCGAACTGGACTGTCAAATTTTATATTATTTAAACATATTAAATACGAAATGGAAATCGGAAACCCATCCCATCCACTCCCAATGCTTCTAACTTGGCCGACGTCCCTGTCGTGGCATCCTCCTCCCGCAGCCGCAACTTATCATCTGAACCCATCATACAGTGATCCCAAACAGCAGGTTTATCACTCTCATCTACAAGTTCAACAGCGTCCATTTGGGTACAGGTGATGGTGGTGCTCATTCGAACAACCTCGTCAGTAACATAATATCAATAGCTCTTCCCACCACCGTACTAGCCCCTTCCACTATCCTACTAGCTCTAGCCACCACTCCACCAGCTCCTCTCATCATTTTACATGCTTCTTCCACCACAATGCTCCTTAACCCTACCATCCTATTTCCCTTACCGTCCTATTTACCCTGCCTTACGATGATTTCTGTCTGCTACCCCTCACAGCTCGGTCGACCATAACGTACGTATAACATGCGATGGCGTCGGAGGTCTTCAACCCCTACAGCTTAGTGTGGGCGCTTACCTTCCCTTACTTATACCTTACGATGCTTTTATTGGTCTTGTAACACCAAAGCTCAGTCTGGTACCTTACGATGGACTCTGAGGTTTTCTACCCCCCCTAAACACACTGATGTAGGACCAAGCTGTCGTGGTGTGCCCCTAGCTCAAATACGCTGCTGGGAGTTGGGACTGGTAGGCCTACGTAGTCATCAGTTCTAGCTGGTTAGGAACACTCCAAAGGTACTTGTCAAGACTCCATTGTTCAGTTTCTAGTACTCCTGACCTTTGCAGGCAATGTACCAAGCCATTCTGGGCTCTGCTCATTTAGAATATTTTCTCCTACTGTACTTCCTGCACCTTTTGATTTAAATGGTAATTTCTTTCAGTGATAATCTTGCAGTCATCCATGTCTCTCATGCCAAAAAATAACTAGTTTCAAATACAGACTGGGAACCATGCCTTCTAAGATTTTCCAAGAGTAAAATACGACAGAGCTCTAGAGCACATCCTTCTAAAACAGCGTGGACTTTGAAAGAACTTTCCTGTTTCGTCCGTTCTGCTAAGTGATGTTAGATCACAACAACAGTATTCTAACGAGGAGTGTTAACATTAGTGCCTTGTGAAACATCATCAGTATTAACTCCTTAAAGAAACTGACAGACATGGTCTGCTGTACAAAAACGCCAATAACGTCAAGCTGTGCCTTTATTGAAGTACGAAAAGTGTAAACATCTGGAGACCCGAAGCTTCTTCTCTAAAGATATTAAGCCTACCACGGAACACCCAGTATGTTTACAGAAAAACTCAACAGCTAAAGTATATCCGACCAGCCATGTTGTGAAGGGTACGTAGGCCTACTGACCTCGGCCTCAAACAGCCTAAATTACAAAAGGAGCAACAACGGACCTTGGCCCCAGAGTGGGCTGTGGAGGTAGACACAAGCTTCCTCAACGGAATTATGGCAAACGGGTAAAAAAGAGAAACAAAATAAACACCATGCAAGGCTTAGGGGAAAAAAAAAATCCTGGACGACAGGTACACACTGAACAGAATGAAGTGGATCGAAGTGGCGTATGGGGGACGTTGCGCGCGCTGTCAGCGAGCTGAACTACAGCAAATGAAGATGTCATTGTAAACCATGATGCAAGTCTGAGGGGCTTGGGTGCGGATGGTAGGCTCATGGGCTCTGTTGCAACATACACGACAGTTACAGAGTGGATGTATGCAGATGAGGCTGCTGTTCGTTTGTTCCTGACGCTGCCTCGTTAAGGCGGGATGGGCAATTAGTTCGATCCCCGGGACGGACAGTCGGCACGCAGTTCACCCCAGCTGGTCAACCTTTCTTCGGCTGGTAGACAAAGAGGTACCAAACCTGGGCTGAAGTAAAACACCACAGCCTGTGACATGTCTAGTCAGTCAGCCAGCCAGCCAGCCGGTATCTTAACAACACTGCTCGAGATTCCACACGAGCGACCATGTTCCAGGGGAAGGAAGCCTTTACTGATAGGCCTAATGAGCCTACCGGGGTGCCACTGCTCTCCAAAATCGAACTCGGGGCAGGATTCACAGTCTAATCCTACCGGTGATACTGAATTACAGCGTACATCTTCGGGACCCGAGATTTTCCAATTATTTCCAGCAAGTGCACCCTGGAAGTCCCCCACCCCAACACTCAAAGGAATTCCAGATGTTTCTTTAGAGTGTATCCGCCCAGACTGGCTGCCATGGATACAGCGGCATGCGGGCGGCGTGTTCCTACAGCCCGGCTGATTAATGGGCAATGAGGACAGCCTGGTCGATGACCGGACTTGAGAGGGGTTGACGCCCCCCCCTAAAAAAAAAAGAATCGACCCCTCGTGGAGCACCATACATGACTCGTGTTCCTGCTTCGCCACAAACCGCCCCCTTGATGCGAAAACTCCTCAAACCGTCTCACGCAGTACATCATGTCTGAGTTACTGGTGCAGTCCCTACCACCCCCATCTCCTTCCTCTGCCTTCCCCCACCCCTTGCCCGGTTCTTTCCTCTACGCTTCCTCCTCTCTTCGCTCTCCCTTCTTCGTCCCTCCCTTCACCTTCCTTGGTCAGCCGCACCAGAGACCAATTCAGCCGGGAATAAATAACTACCAGCACACATGGGTTCCAGAAAACACACTCCTCAGACACACATCAATTCTCCTGAAGCAGGCCACCGCACGAGAGGGACGAAGAAGCCCAGAAAATAAGAGGAAAAGCCACAAGCAGGGGAGGTGGGGCGATGATCGACTACGATCAAAAACTGTGAGCGGACTTTGTGCATGGGTGTGGACAGGGGAGAGAACAAGTAGGAACGTGAAAGTGACACAACGAGGTAGACCATATGAAATGGTGAGGGGAGTAGATTGCGGTACTTTAGCACAAAGACAACCTGCCAGAGATTTGGGTCGGCGAGTGTGCGCGAGGTGTAACGAACGAGAAAGTCTGGCGCCCTGAGAAAGACCAGGCACGGCAGTAAAATTAAGAGAGAGTTGTGAGGAAGAGGTGGTGCAGCTGGTCGTGGAGAGGGAGAGAAAGAGAGTGGAGGACGAGAGCATATATTGATGGCAACAAGAACTCGTAAGGGAAGGAAAGAAAACGGCAGACAGAAGAAAAACAGTAAGACGGGAGGAGGGTAAGGTGAGAGACGGAGGAGCAGGAGGAGAAGATAGCGACACTGGGAGAGGAGGAGCGACGGTGATACAAGGCAGTGAGGCGAAGGCGAGGGAGGAGGGTGGGACGAAGAGGAAAGTGAGGGGAGACAGAGAGAGAGAGGATGACTGGAAAACAGAGGCAAGAGAGGACGAGGGACGGTGACAGACAGAGGGAGGACACCGAGAAGGGCTGCAAGCGAGGTACTAAAGGAAGCCAACCCTGAGTACACAGTCACAAAAAAAAAAAAGGGAGGGGGGTACAGTGTGGAAGTGCCGTGCATGAGGGGGCGACGCAGGAAGAGAAATAATGAAGAGTGAGGGAAGGATAAGAAAGACGGAGGCGGGGAAGGGGGGAAGAGAACAGTGGAGGGCTAGTGAGGGGGAGGGGGGCAGGAAGTGGAGGCCAGGGGAAGGGAGGAAGAGGAAAGGGGGGGGGGGCTGATGGAGGAAGGGTCAAGAGGGAGGGGTTGGGAGGGGGAGGAGAGAACCATGAAGGAGGAGGAGGGAGGTAGAGATAATAGTACATAACGGGGCAAGGCTCGGCAAGTTCATTAAGAGGAGGCGCCGCCCTGGACACTGTTATTCTCTACTGGAAAGAAAAAAGGAGCAGAAAAGTATTGGGGAACGGGAAGGGAGATGGCTGGTATGAAGGAAAATTGTTTGGAAAAAGAGGTTGAGGAAAAACTGGAGAAAAAATTACGGAAACAGATGACAACTCGCGACACTTGCCAGATGCTTCTGGCATTATTGCACAGGGGTACCTAGTGACAGCACTAGGATCCCGATTCCTCTATCAAGGAATAAAGTATTGAAAACTGAAACTACTGACAATAATAAAATAACTATAACAAAGAAAAACCTTCCTCCACAGCGCATCCAAACTTTCGAGCATGTCCTTGACCATCGCCGCCTCAGCTCGTGCCAGTGAGCTACTGTACACGACCCACAACCACCTGCTTTTCTTGGCTTCAGTGACTCGCCCTCATTTCCACCACTCCTCCCCGAGGGGGGTAAAAAAAAGAAGTCGGGAGGCGTGATAAGAGGGGTGACAGGAAACTGGAGAGTGAGGTGGAAACAGCAAGGGTGGTGGCATGATGGACGACGACGGGTCGGGTGAAATGAGGGCGTGGGGGAGGGGAAAAAAAAAAGTGGGTCGGTGGGGGAGATCTGTATGTTGATGGTGGGAAGAGTCAACAGAGACCCAGCGGGTGACAGGCGGCGGCACTGGGATGCACGCACACACAGCCCTGCCCGCCGCGGCTCCTCTCTCCCTCACTACCTACCTACTAACAGGCTCACTGTGCCATGATGGTGCGAAGCGGCAGGTAATGTATGCATTACCAGCACCACGACGAGTGAGCCACCCTCACCCTGCTGCTGCTGCCAACCTCACGCTGAGGAAAGAGGGGAGGTGGGAGGCGCCGTGTCGTTGGGAGGAAAAATAAAGCTATTTTTTTTTTTTTCAAATTAAATTACATACCTTGTTATGGCGTGACTATGCGTCTTGGCCTTATGTATATGCCACATCAGCTGAGGCGGTTCATTTTCATGCCTCCTTTTGACAATTATATTCAGTTCAGTTTCAGTTTCAATACTTTATTCCTTGATAGAGGAATCGGGATCCTAGTGCTGTCACTAGGTACCCCTGTGCAATAATGCCAGAAGCATCTGGCATGTGTCGCGAGTACATATAAATAAAACAGAGGGGCTTACTAAAGCCTAAGGAAGTTAGGATATTCCTTCAACACAATATCAATATCATTTACATAATGTCCGGCCAGTTACGGGAGGGTCATAATGTCTCCGTCGGTGTGTGTGTGTGTGTCGAGGAGTGGTGGTCCAGCATATTCATCTTGATTCTTCTCTTCAACCTCGTGAATCCATCAGTATACTTGTCAGCACCTGAGCTTCTAACGTTTCTCGGAAATTGCACACAGAAATATTTCAATTCTGCCAGTAAGAAAATGTCTCCAATGTACTTCTCCTCAGTGCATCTATTCGAGCAGTACACTGGGTTGGTCTGCCTCTAAACCGTCCATACAGCCGGGGAGCTCTTCTCCCATTTTCCTTCTGGGTTGATTTCAGTCAAAACCACCTGCCGTGACAACTCCTCGATTCTCAATTATCATCCTGGACTCCCTTCTCTTCGCTACGATACTAGTGCTCTCTCTTTCTCTTTTACATTTCTTTTTTTCTAGCCTCTCCTTTGAGAGCTGGCCGCATGCATAACTATTTCTCTGGTAGGTAATGTAGCGACATGCCATTTGTCTCCTACAAATAAGACACGACAGTCTGCATAGTCAAAGGGTAACTGGTTCGATGTGAGTCACTTTTCTTCCGACCTCCCATCAGGTCCGACCCTGATGTGGGCACCGACAACAGTGATTCTATACGCCATCATAAATCACCCCAAGGTCACTTCCATGGTGCTCCTGGAGTTTCAAGGAAGCGCCTAGACCACAAACAAGGACATGACCGACGTCACTGGAGTAAGAAGCTACCTAACGAAACTCTACTCCCTTTGGGCAACTGACCATGATACAGCCTCGCCAAGTAACAACTGATCCTCAACACCCACCCACTCACCTCCCCCCAACACACACACCTCTTGAAATGCTGTTCAAAATGTCACTGGAGAGACGCTGAGTGCCAAGGGATGAAAAAGGAGAAACGTCATGCCTGTCAATAAGTAAGGAGATCGGAAGAAAGCACTGAACGACAGACTGGTTTGACCGACGGTTGCAAATATGCAAGATAAACGGGAAGCATATGGATAACTTTCTCCTTAGGTGAAATTACCTAAACGAGGGACAGCATGGTTTTGGGGAAGGGAGGTCATGTGTAACAAACCTCTCAAGATTTCTACAAGAGAGTGAGCTCTGTTTTCAGACAAATGGGACGACTAAGTGGACCGTTTGTATTTACACTGCCAAGAAGTATTTGACACTGCCGCATGGGAGGCTGATTTAGAAGCTGGAAAACGAGACAAAAATCAAGGAGGAAACTCCTTCAGTGGACAGAATATCATCACAGTGGAAGGGAATAAGGGACACATGCCAGAAGGGGTGACTATAGGGAACGTCCTACGGTTCTATTCTTGATTTATGCAAATTAATTGTCTGAAGGTACGGAATCCTGCCTAAGTATGTCTGAAGATGATGCAAAGGTCAATTGGGAAAAGAAAACACTGGAGGATGGCATCAACTTAAATGGGGACCTAAACAGGCTCCACCGTTGGTCTGACAAATGGCTGACGAAATTCAAATCGATGCAACTGTAATGAGGATGGGACAAAGTGAAGAATTATCATTATTTAACAGGAAACAAACTTCAGTATTCTGCGTGAGACAGACCTGGGAGTCGGCATCGTCTCTAACCTGTTACCAAAGACCCATATCAGGTGAACAGTTTGGGAAACAAACTGTCTCCTGGTAAATATTCGAACAGCTTCCATGTATATGTCTAAGAATATATTTTCTCAAGCTGTTTAAATCCAACGTAAGGCCAAAACTACAGTATGCCTCCTGAAGTCTGGTCACCGCACAAACAGAGGCACAACCAGCTAACACAGAAGGGCGAGAGGAAGGCAACAAAGATGATGACAGAATTAAGAAGGCAAGAGTTACACGAGCGTGTGTGTGTGTGTGTGTGTGTGTGTGTGTGTGTGTGTGTGTGTGTAAATGTGATCAAAGACTGGGTAAACAAATACAAGGTTAAGAGACAGGACAACACTTTCCCCGTAACACACAAATAGTAATCAGACATACACAAATATTACACACACACACACACACACATATATATACATATATATATATATATATATATATATATATAACTAGACTTTACTTATGCCACCAGATGACTTACTGGTTGCTTCCCAGCAATAGCAGCAAAC
>JAYMFT010254242.1:0-10861 GCA_038088735.1 Panulirus argus
AATTGTTTATGTATGTAGCATGTATGTGTGTATGTATATATATATATATATATATATATATATATATATATATATATATATATATATAAGTGAAACACATTTCCTATTTGATGTATGCATACAAGTTTAATATTACATACAGAACCCTTAATATAGTTCGAAATTCTGCCGCTAGAGATTGCCTCAACTGGCTTCGAATTACTAAATGTATTATTGATGCACAAAAACAGAGAGAGAGAGAGAGAGAGAGAGAGAGAGAGAGAGAGAGAGAGAGAGAGAGTCACTTCAGTGTGAAATGATTCTGCTAAACTATGTCGTATGGTGAATTTCTCTGAAAAACCGACCTCTCGAGAGAGGACCGTAACAAGTGTCAATGAGCCTCTGCCACTTCCAAATAGATCGGAAGTGACGATCGTGATGCATTACCGCACAAGCTGTTGTGGATGAAGGCTTCTGTTGTTGTATCCCAGGGACCAGGCAGGTCTCTCTCAGGTCAAAGGTCAACATGTGGACTCGTGGTGACCAACTCAATCAACCCCATCCAGAACATTACCCTGGCCGGGTCAAACCTGCCTTGGGGAAGCACAGACAAAAGAATGTGTGTATTTTCCCCAGCGCAAAGGATAAAACTCTACGGAAACAACGCATGACATTTAACTACGAAAAATTTTCCCCAGCGCAAAGGACAAAACTCTACGGAAACAACACATGACATTTAACTACGAAAAATTTTCCCCAGCGCAAAGGACAAAACTCTACGGAAACAACGCATGACATTTAACTACGAAGAACAATTCAGTCACACAATCCCCAGGTGTCTATATAAATACCACCAGCAAGATGATTGACTGTTATCACTTATAGTCAGACACAATATAGGTAATTACTATCCCGCTACCTCGATTACATGTAATCAAAATTGGTCTCTGGTTCCGTGGCTATTCTGCAAGAAAATCGGGGTCGGGGGTGTCAGGACAGGAAAACCAATAAAAACACTTGTAAAAAGTTAAACTTTTCATCAGTACCTTACTAAATAAGTGTGACTATTCAGTGTAAGATTGTAATCACTAGAATCCTGGTAATTGTTAAAAGATGTTCATAGACACATTGGTAGTTAGATATATATTTATGTGGTCGGTACACAATTGTGGTTTGGAGGGTTGTTTGGGCGTTAAATCTCCATTCCTAACAACTGCCAGTAAGGGCCAGTAAGGCCGACACCGTCAAGACATAACCACGAATAAAGTAATCACGAACAGTTTCCCGAGGTGTTCAAGGTAACTGTGACACCACACACCCAATTACTTTGACAGGGTTACTAAAGTTTGATCACGTGATGGTCAGCTGCGCCAGAACCGATCAATTTCAAGCGTTTGGCTAACAAGTCGTGAGTGGTGCTCACTTGTATGCCATTCCATTTTCTTTTATCACAGTACAGAGTCGGTACGAGCGGTGAACCCGCGTTGTATCCTATTGTCAACACAGAACTCGCCCAGTCACTCGCTCGACCACCGCCCGAAGGTGATTGTTATAACTCGAGAAGCCGGCGATTGTGAGTGAAGCTTCACAGACATCATTCTTACGTTAAGCTCGGGTAAACTCTATGGCAGAACAGTGCCCCATTCCCCCATTGCTGTCATATATTCAGCATAACGTTGTCACTGTCATCCGTCTCGTGACAACGTCTGTGGATGGCGTGTGTGTGTTGGCCAAAATATCTGTTGCCATTTATGTTTCCGTCTGCTCAATTCATTTGCATCTTTTCAATTCAGTTTTCGCTTTCTAGCGTATTTCAATATATTATATTCCCCTCATTTGAATATTCTCTTTGTTTTATATGAATATCTGTGTTTTTATGGATAATCTATACTGGCTTATTTTATATTCTTTATTGGTTTATTTTGTTTATTGGTTTTCTTACATTTTTCCCTTCGCTGATTTTCAGGTATACATCTCGCATAATTTATCAGATCCATGTTATTAAGTTGCCTCTTATTGTTCACCTGTTGTATTGTTCTTTAAAGCAGACGTATCTCCTGCGTTCAACAATACATTCTGTAATTCTCTAAGTAACTTCCTTGTGGATCTTTTTCACACTTTTCCCAATTCCCGTTTCAATATTCTCCTGCCAATAATTTTGATTTTATTGCCGCTGTTCATAGCAACTTATTTGCCCAACGCTATTCATTTAAACATAACCGTTCGTGGGTTTTTGTCCGTAATTCTCTTTTCTTTTCTACCAGTTTTCCTCAGTTCTGTCTAACACCTTAGGAGCCCCACTGGGGCACACAACTGTACAGATCATTATGCTTCGTATCTACAGTGTTTTCGCTCATTCAATTTGCATAGGGAATATGTTTGGCCGGTAATTTGCGGGCAGGTATTTGCCGGAAGACGTGAGAGACACGGGAGTGTAATAGAGAGCATTTCGAGTTTCGCTTTTATAATAGAAAGGGAAACGGTCTAATCTCCTGTTGTCAGCCCTTGGGGTAGGGCTGTTCTGGGCCCTGGGACAGGGCTGTTGTTAGCCCTAAGATGGGCTACTGTTAACAATGGGGTGGTCTTGTTGTTAACCCAGGGATGAGGCTGTTGTTAACTAGGTCAAATACTATTAACGAAGTGAACTAGTATGAAACTAGTGGCGTGGATGAGGCCGAATTACCTCGTTTGATCTGTCGTCTTGTTAGACCTGGGTAATGGCAGGAGAAATGGACAGAAAAAGATACAGAGGAACAAGGAATTGGTATTCCAAATGCGTTTGAGGAAAAGATGTCAGAGCACAAGGTGGTGGCCAGGTTATTGAAAAACTACATCATGGAAGACTGAAGATGATAGGTTCCAGACGGAGCTTGGGTCTGGAAAGGTTCCAGCCGAAGCCTGGGGTCTGGATGCAATTATTGACAGACTTTTAATTAGATATATACAATAATGAAAACAATTGTAAACATGTTTATTTGTATAAAACATATACATATAATATATAATATATAACATATAATAGAGGAGTAGGATTAAATGCAGAACTGAACAACACGGTTCTACAGACAAAGTGCGAACAGTGTGTTTGTAATCAATGTACTTTTAATGATGATGAGAGTAATTATAGAGACACTGCTGGATTGAAGACAGAAGAATGGAGCACAATTGGAACGAAAAGACTGCTAGAATATAATCACTGTTGGAAAGTAAAGCACGATCAGAACGTAACGTAAGCACTGTAGGATCGTAAGCAGTATTTGAACGTAAGCTGTGATAAATAATTCATTCCTTTTCATCTTGTGTTTGCTAAGGTCTTTAGTTAGGGAACTTTACATTTGGTCCCAGAATTTGAGAGCGACGGAACAATCGCGTGTGATTTCAGTATCTAATGAAGGAATTAAACTCAGATTTCTACCATTCACATTGTTAACTTTATATACATATCTGACATGGATGGAGGACTGTCTTTATTTTTTCATAGTCTCATACTTTTCTCTTTTCATTTTTCCTTTTCATATTATGTTTTATCTTCATCTGTTTCATTTATTGTCATTTATTTCCTTCTTAAATCACTTCTTTTCGGGCTTTGTTAGCATGATTTTTCCTTTGTCTTTTGACGTTTTCATTTTATCTTTCTCTGTACTTTTCCGTCTTTTGTCGGTATTTCCTCCCATTTCATTTTCGCGTTAACATCTCTTCTTATCAAAATTTCAAAATCACTGATGCTTTCCACTTCCTCTCTCTCTCTCTCCTCTCGTCTCTCAACTATACGTACCTTTTCATTACATTCTCCTTCCCACTCTGTCTCATTCCTCTCTCTTCTCTCATTTCTCCTTCTGTCCCATCTACTTGTGTCTCTCTCTCTCTCTCTCCTCTCGTCTCTCAACTATACGTACCTCTTCATTACATTCTCCTTCCCACTCTGTCTCATTCCTCTCTATTCTCTCATTTCTCCTTCTGTCCCATCTACTTGTGTCTCTCTCTCTCTCTCTTTCTCAACATTTCCTCGTTTAAATCGTTTGATTTCCGTCCCGTTGCCACAGCTCGACCCCCCTGACCTGACCACAAGCATTTCCTCTTCATTTCCTACTGGGGTCATCTTCCTTCTCATACGTCATTTTTATCGTATTCTCCCTCCTCTTCCCCTCCTTGGATATCACTAAACCTTTTTTTGTATGTGTGTGTGGGTGTGTGTGTGTGTGTGTGTGTGTGTGTGTCAGTCCAACGTGTACAACACAAACGTTTTCTAGATCCGTTTTTTAACAAAGATTTGGAGTGTTGCATGAGGCATGGGAGACCTAAAGTACGAGGAGAAAAAAGCACTACCTGCTTAAAAAGGCACTTCATACTTAAAGGGCAATTCATACTTTAAATTGGCACTACAGACTTAAAGGGTAATTCATACTTAAAAAAGGCACTACAGACTTAAAGGGTAATTCATACTTAAAAAAGGCACTACATACTTAAAGGGCAATTTATACTTAAAAAAGGCACTACAGACTTAAAGGGTAATTCATACTTAAAAAAGGCACTACATACTTAAAGGGCAATTCATGCTTAAAAAAGGCACTACATACTTTAAAAGGTACTGCTACTAAAAAAGGCTCTGGATACCTAAAAAGGGTTGCTAGACATGTGACCCCTTGTGCAGTATGAGTCGACCTTCCAGCATAATGTAAAGACCATTGAGCACGATGACCGTCGACCCTAACAAGCAAGCGTCGGGTCAAAGGTCAAGCTATCATACTTAAGAACCGTAGAGTCGCGTTCAGGAGTCGCTCTGGCGTTCTCAAGGGGTTCAACCGTCGCGTTCAAATGTCGTACAGTCGTTCTTGAGGGTCATGCTTCCTCGTTCAAGGGGTCAGGTACACGACAGGCATCTGGTATTCAGATTCCAAACCACGGCTTCCAGACAGTCATGTTCCTCGATACGACGAGCGCTTCTCTAAACTGCGTTCCGACCTTAGTTGCCGTCAAGAGTATTCTAAACCCAACGTAAGTGCAAATTGTTGGCAAGAAAGTGCTTTTCTGGCGTTAGGGAGCGACTCGCGTTCAGCGAGAGTGTCAAGATCGCCATCTCTGCTGTATGCTGGGAGGGCTGGAGGCTTCCAGACCTTGAATATTCAGATCGGATTGAATTAATGAGGTCGCCTTGTGCATGGGTCCGTCCCAGACTGTAGCCGCGGGGTTGCATGGGGGCATCCCCCTGGCAACATTGCATGGGTGAAGCGCACGATAGTCATGGCTTGCTTAAGTAGGCCACCGGTACGGGCATTGCTATGGGACCGGTTCGAACCATAGTGACCAAAGCAGTCATACATATTTTGATTTTTATTCTAAGTCTCTAAGTCTCTTGGTTGACTTATAATATGCTTAAATGAGCAAGATCTTTCCTTATATATATATATATATATATATATATATAGAACTCATTAGACAAATCCCTAAATCTGAAATATGTTATACTTGTCAGGGATACCGAGCAAGAAGGGGTTATAATCCCTAGCTAAGGTTGGAGAGAGACGACCTTAGACACAAACGGATTCCGGAGTGCACTCGGATTACTAGCGATTCCCGGATTGTATCCGGATTACTGGATATATCCAGGTTTCTTGGAATGCCGGATTACCGAATGTATCCGGATTATTGATTGTACTCGAAAGCAGTGTACTGCATACGAGTACTTCATTCATTTCTTCCTTCACGACTCAGGGCATTCATTTCTTTCCTGTTATCATGATCTTGGGCATTATATTTTCTTCCCTTGTATTTACTTCTGGTAGTCTATTGTCTTCCTCTTCTCTTTTCTTTTCCTCTATTGAAGACCAGGCATCGACGAGCGCTCCTGTCCATCCCCCTCACCCCACCCCCACCCTCTCCGGCTGGAGGCTGGAACCTTTGGCTTTAAGAAGATGAGACACTAGGATCCCTGGAATGAGGATCTGCTGTGAGGATAGATGGGGGATGGGGGGCTGTATGTAGGTATGAGTGTGTGTTTTGAGAGAGAGAGAGAGAGAGAGAGAGAGAGAGAGAGAGACTGCAACTACATTATTCTTTTAAGATCCAATCTTGGATTCGTAATAGTCAACCTACCAACATCTCATTTCCTTTACCACACAAGTAGGTAAGGCGTCATCTCCATCACCAGTAACTTCCCAGCTCGTGATCCCACCGGGATACGAACCCGTCCCTCTCGCTGGAAATCAATAATTCGATATTATTTATATTCGAGAAATCCCACTCATAAATCATCATTATTCATCGCTATTTTTCAAAGGGTGATCGACACAATTTGCATTCATTAAGGTGGAAGAGAGATTAAAGTTTAATCAAACAGTTTTGTGGCTTGAAGGTCCCTACAGTATTAATTCGCTGTTTGTACTGGGCTTCAAAATGGAGTTCTTTACCAAGTATGGCAACTTTAGTCACGACCTCGTACATGTATTACAGAACAGAGAACATTCTAGTAATGACCTGAGCACAATCTCTAAGCTTCTAAACCTGTTTGATTCAAATCAACAGTGAAATGTTCTTCGAGAGATGTGGAGACAAGACGAATGAAGGCACATAGTAATAAACATGTCAGGAAAACTGTACATTAGTACTCATGTAACGTAACAGGAATGACATAGCTGTACAGTAGTACTCATACAGCTTCAGAGAAATGGCATTAACCAAGCGATGAAGTTGGGAATCATGACGAGGAGCGAAAGTTCAAAATGTTCTATCACTCTACACAACGTTCAAGACATATTTTCCTGAGTATCTGACTCTCTAGTACAGTACATGTAGGTACCTACACAGGTACTGAGACGTACATACGTACAGAGAGAAAAAGACAGACACAGATGCACGTGTAAATTCATGCACTCATGCGGCGAGGAAGATAAAGAGAGAAGATAAAGAAAATGTAAAGAAGGACGTGTCGAGGAAAACGTGGAGAGTGAAAGAATTATTAATGTGAACTAATATTTGACTTGGGAATTTGTAAACCGCACAGCGAGGCGTCTGTAGGATGATTTTGGGGTTAGAGATAGATAGATAGATAGATAGATAGATAGATAGATAGACGGATATAGAGAAGGAGAACAAGAAACATATCGTCGGGGTAGCGAAGATAAACCAATTTCTCTCATGATTATTCCCGTCTTCTAAGAATCCAGATATTTACCCAATAGGATGGATATGGCCCGAGTGTCTCTCTGGATCAATGAGGCGACTGGAACACTTGACCTCCCCACTGATGTAGCGTCTCATTCAATAACAAGGCAACGTTTTCCCAACAGTCACTTTGGATGTATTTATATGTTCCAGAGTTCTGTCCGTTTTCTCATTCTGCATGACGGTGGATTGCATACTTCGTAATCATACTACACTATACTGAACTATGATGTATTGTACTGAACTAAATTCGGTATAGAAGGGGATGGCAGAGTGTCAGACCTAGTGAGGAACAAATGAACAGACATGCACAGAGAACAGATGTGTTCTCTCTTGTTCTCCAGCACAACCACATGGATCGAGAATAACAATGTGTCGACTGATGTATTGGAATTTATCATCACTTTGTTAATACATTCACTTTCCCTGTGTAAACAGTAAACACTTTCGCTACATCAAGACGCTCACTTTCACTGCATTAACACACTCATTTTCGCTGCATTAAGACATTCATTTTCACTGTGTTAAGACTGTATTAAAACACAACTCTCCCTGGACCAACACGCACTCTCTCCCTGGACGACACACTTCCTCTCCCTGTAGCAACGCACTCATCAACGCTGTCGGTATATATGCCAAAAGATACGTTATTTCTAAACCGAAAATTTCCGCGTCTCATGATCCTCGTTTCTCGCGTCTGCATGACTCGTAAATAAGCCGTCTGGGCTCAGCATACCCGGACCAGGCTTTATGCTCAATGCTGAGTCGGAAGCAGCATACCAGGGCTTAGCCCCATGCTACCTCTATCTTCCTCTGCTTGTTTACCCGTTTGTCTAAGTGTGTGTGTGTGTGTGTGTGTGTGTGTGTCTGTGTGTTTAAGCGTGTGTTTCTTTTGTGTATGTGTGGCTGTGTGTGCCTGTGTATGTATGTGTATGTGTGTGTGTGTGTGTTTTTGTTTTGTCAGTGTGTTTACGTGAGTGTATGTTTGTGTGTTTGCGTGGATGTATCCTTCTGTCTGAAGGTAAAGAGAGAGAGAGAGAGTTTCCACACTCTTTTCTCTCAGAACATCAAGCTAATAACAACATTCATACGGAAGTAAGATTATACATGCATACAGGCATACATGCATACGAACGAACACACACACACACACACACACACACACCTCGACAAGCAGCCAAGCACAATCTGTTATTTCAATCTTAAACAACATTCCCACAGATGCAAATCCTAAAGCCAGACTCCAGAACGCAATCCAACAAAACGGGGACCACAGATCATCTCTAAACATTTCTGTTCATAAAATACACCCTTGAGACCATAATCCCTTGTGTGCCATTATGGGAGAGCAGCCTTAATGGTTCCACAACCTGGAAGTAAGATAATGTTATACCAGGATTGAAAATTTCTTTCACATACGAGACATCGGAAATTAGTCATTAAATCTTTTTTTTTTTTCCCTAAGCCATATGTTGGCAGCGGGTGCGTTGTCAGGTCTTTTTTCTGGTTGTCAGAACCTCTGACAACGGTTGGGAATAAGCGTGCGTGGTCTGGCATCTCTCTGGCCCCCGAGTGGGGGCGCTGACGACACAAGATTTTTTCTGGATATTAGTGGAAAATAAAAAATTGGTTTGTGATGATAGTCAAGGTAATGATCACAACGGAAAAAATATTGAGGATTATTCCCCGGAAATTTTTAATTGTTTCTGTGTGTCTGTGTGTAAAAAAGAGAGAGAGAGAAAGAACGGTGTATTGAATTCATGGAACCGTTCGACTGAAAATACACAGAGTGGGAATTCGTATATAACTTGTGGTGCATCGTAATGATAACTTGTTAATTATTCACAACAAGAGCTTAAGGTGGGGCTGGACGCTTCTACGCTATGGATGAACGCACGAGTCAAGTCTGACCCCATAATACAGGAAGTTTTACAGAGCAAGTGTTATGGTTTATAGATTATACATTTAGTGGTGATTCGTTGAACGTTGCGTGATGGAAAGGTGCCTGTAGGTTGGATTGCAATAGTGCTTTGTTGACATGCATTATGCATTCGATGGGGAAACATGAAATGCTAGCTTCTGGCCTGACCTCAGCTGGTAGCGTGATCTTCCATACTTCCTTTACAAACCAGGACTCAGGTCTGCAAGCACATAAGTCATGCAGAAAGTTTTCCGCTTTACCGACCAACTTTGTTTCCAAAATATCCAAGTCATTCAAGCGACTGACTTCTCGTTCCAGGTCTGGCTACTGGGTTCTCCAATATTCATTTTGGAAATATATGCAAAAGTTGCTTGAAAAATATTTCTGTCTTGCATGAACAGCGTGCGTGGGGCCCTGGTCAGGCGGCGTGTGCATGGCCAACAGCGATTTGCATGTTCAGTCAAATTTGGCAGGCATGGGTGGGTGAGGAGAGACACTGAAGAGTATTGTTATCTGTGTTTCTCAATTGGTTCTGCTTGTGTGTGTGTGTGTGTGTCTCTGTACATGTTTTGGAGTAAAGACATGGTACATATACACAAGATTATGACACGGGGCAACACAAACGTAGAACTCGCTCCCCGCAACACACAAGCAACCACGGAAACACTCGACCCGTGCATGCCCAGTGTGATGGAGTGAAACGAAGATTATTTCAACACTGACACAAACGCTTCCTTCCTGCCCCCTCGCGCCGAGCAACGAACTGTTGCAACTTGTGCAGAGCCGTTGGTCAGAATGGGGCGTATCACACCACGAGGTCCAGGATGCCTTGGATCCTGGAGGGGGTCCTTTCAGGAGGACCTGTGTCTCTGAATTACCGGAATTCGCTTTTACTGCCGGTCTCTTTTTTCCGAAGGGGGGTGTGTGTGTGGCGCGAGATTGGGGCCTTGTCTGGTGTCGGAGGGAGGGTGGGGGGAGGAGAGGGGACGTGGGGGAGTGTTGGAGGAGTGTTGGAGGAACGGAAGGTACTGCAAGAGGTAGGGAGGATGGGAGGTGGTGCAATGGTCGACTTGGGTAGCAGGATCCTGCAACTCATGTCTTGCATCGAGGAAGACTCTGCACCAGTCGGTGGGGTGATCTCGCTGGTGTCTTCTGTACGTGGGTGATCTCGCTGGTGTCTTCTGTACGTGGGTGATCTCGATGGCGTGTTCTGTACGTGGGTGATCTTGCAGAGAGAGAGAGAGAGAGTTTGCGCAAATTGTGATTGTGTACGTGTGTGTGTGTTTGAGTGTAAGCTCCCCCTCTGTATCACCCCTCTCTCTCTCCCTCTCTCTCTTCCCATACTTCTCCCCACAATCTCCCCACAACACAAGCACGTTGTTGCAAGAGGCACGGGCTCCCCTCCCCTCCCCCCGTAAGCAGTGTCACCAAATGGTTCAATTTATCACAACTTCGTCCCAAAACTTAGATGAGATTTGCGACTACATTGAAACTCTTTTTTTTTTTTTTTCGCCGAAAGGGGGAAGAGAAAGAGGAGTTGCTCCTCTGAATAAACCTTTCCTTACGGTTTAACTCTCGGAAATGGCGCTCAAAGCCGCTGGCGTCTACAAGAGCAGCTAAGGCATACACACTCTCCACAAAATCTTTTCTTCATTTTCCTTTTAAGGACTCCATTAATTATTCATTTTGTTTTTCATTATCCTGCTTGAAGGACGGCGCGGTCTCTCTCTCTCTCTCTCTCTCTCTCTCTCTCTCTCTCTCTCTCTCTCTCTCTCTCTCTCTATCTGTCTGTCTATCTAT
>JAYMFT010254253.1:0-10860 GCA_038088735.1 Panulirus argus
TATTCGCCTTTTCCCACATTAGCAAGGTAGCATTATGAACAGAGGACTGAGCCTTAGAGGGAAAATCCTCATTTGGCCCCTTCTCTGTTTATAAATATATATACATTTGGATGTAGTGATGAAAGCAAAACTAGGAAAAAGGAGTGCAGGGATGGAGTATGGCAGTGAGATATGGTGGCTAGTGGGAAGCCTGTTTGCGGATGATACCATGTTGTTGCGGAGAGTGAAGAGGAGTTGCAGAAGGTTGTTAAGTGTATTATATGACATGTGTAAGCATAGGAGATTGAAGGTAAATGTAAGTAAAAGTAAAGTAATGGTGTCTGAAAGGAAGAAGAGTGAAAATATAGATTTTGTAAAACCATATAGAGTGAAAAATGCAAGTGCACTAAATTGTGCTGTGGATATGGGGGGGATAAAGACTGGAAGAAGTGAGGGAATTTAAGTATCTGGCAGTTGTCTTGGGTAAATGTGGTCATATGGAAGGAGAGATAAGGGAAAGAGTAGTACAGGGTAGAAGCGTCGTTGGGTTCCTTAACAAAACAATGAAGAGTACAGGTGTAAGTATGGAAGTGAAGAGACGATTAGTGGATAGCATAGTCCTCTCAACCCTGACCTATGCAGCCGAAACATGGAAGTGGAATGAGACACAGAGGTCAAGAGTCCTGGCTGTGGAAATGAGCTATTTGAGAAGAGCATGTGGTGTGACTAGATGGAATGAAGAAAGAAGTGAAACAGTGTATGAGAGACACGGTATGGCAAGGAATGCAAATGGAGTGAATTGTGGACTGACAGAATGAGTGAAATGTAATATTTTGGGGTGGTTTGGGAATGTGGAAAGAATGCAAGAGTGGAAATTCACAAGGAGTGTACAATAGTACAATTAAAGTGGTTGGTGTGAGTGGAAGACGACCTGTGATATGGGCAAATAGGGTGGAGGAATACTGAAGGGAGAGAACAGAGGAAAAATGCATGGAATGGTCTATGCATGGGAGACATGTAATGACGGGTAAGTGGAGATTCTTTTGTCATGGCCAACCCTTAATGGGAGTTCCCGGAGGGATTGGGTGTCTATGATACAGATAGATAAGATAGAAGGAGCTAAAGAACTGAGTCATCAACATTTTGTGTTACAAGCCTTTCCTGATGGCTATGGCCACACCTCCATGTAATTGATCACTGTGGTTCAGCTGATAGGTTATTTATCCCAGGAACTTAACTGATGTGCAGTCCGAGACACCATGGCTATCTAGCAAAACCACATATGGTTTTTTCCATCATGTATGCATTTATAAAGTCAAGTGTCTATTTGTCTAATGCTGCACAATGTTGAATTATTCTTATTACCAAGGTATAATGGGTTGACAAAGAGGATATATTTGTCAGGAGTGGAGGGGACATGGGGAAAGGGGAGACAAAATTGGAGAAGGAAGGAGGGAATGAAAAGCATCTGAGTGATCGGGGACTGATAATGCAGGAGGACAAAAGGCATGCATGGAATAGACAGAATTGAAATGATGCAATATACAGGGCTGATGTGCTGTCAATGTAATGAACCAAGTCATGTGAAACAGCCAGGGAAAACCATAGAAAGGTCTGTGGGGCATGGTTGTGGATAGGGCGCTGAGTTTTCAGTGCACTGCACATGACAGCTAGAGTTTGATGTAAGTGAATGCAGCCTTTCTTCATCTGTTCTAGGTACTACCTTAGAAAATGGGGATCAAGCATGAAAAAATTTTTGAACTTGTCGTTTGCCATTTCCTGTGTCAATGAGTTAATGCCAGGAACAGACAAAGAAAGGCTGCACTTGCTCACATCCGCTCTCTAGTTGCCATGAGCACTGCACCGAATCTACAGCCACCTCCATGCCTTTTATACCAATGTTTGCCATTTCCTGCTTTAGCAAGACAGCCCCAGGAACTGGTGAAGAAATGGACTCGTTCAGTCACATCCTTTCTCTAAATGTCATGTGTAATGCATTGAAACCAGAACCCCCATCGACAAGCAAAACCAACGAACCTTTCCACAGTCATCCTACTGCTTCACATGTCCTGGTTCAGCCGAGTGACATCACATTATCCCCTGTAAACCACAATGCTCTAATTCACTCAATCCCTTGCACACCTTGCATCATCTTGCTTGTTCAAGTCCCAAGCCTTCAGATCACCTTTCACTCTATCCATCAACCTCCTCCTTGGTTTCCCCCTTTTCTTCATTCCTTTCACTTCTAACATGTATACTCTCATATTCAACCTTTCCTCACTCATCCTCTCCATATGTCCAAACGATTTCAGCACACCCTCTTCAGCTCTCATACATACTTCTCTTACTACATCTCTCTTTCCCTGACATTTCAACTCTCCTCACACCAAATATTATAATCAAACATTTAATTTCCAACACATGCATCCTCTCCTTTATATTTTTGTCTAAGACCCACATCTTGCATCCATACAGCACCGCCATGAATACTATACATCCAACATACTCATTTTTTACACATAAAGACAGCGACTTCTCTTCTTCACACTCCCCAATGCAGATAAACCTTAAACCCCCCCAATCCACCCCATGACTCATTTCAGCTTCCAAGGTTCCACTTCATACCCACTTCCAGGTATCTAAAATGCTCCATTTTTACAAATTCTCTCCCTTCAGACTAACTATCCACATAACCTGTCTATTTTCACTATCAAGCCTAATAACTTTGCTTTTATTCACATTAACTCTGAACTTTTCCTTTCACACATGCTTCCAAACACAAACAACAAATTCTGAAGTTTCTCACACGAATCTGCTAAAGGTGCCATATCATCAGGAAAGAAATGAGTCATCTCACAGACCTTCCACCCCCACAAGACTGTTGGCCTGCTCCTCTCTCCAAGACCCTTCCATTCACCTCCCTCACCATCCCATCCAAATACAAATTAAACAGCCTTTGGCAACATAGCACATCTTTGTCAAAAACCACTTTCACCTTGAACCACTCACTGTCCTCTCTACCTATTTTCACACATGCCTTACACTCGATAAAAACTCCTCGCTGTTTCAAATAGCTTCCTTACCATACATTATATATGTAGCACCTTCCACAGAAAATCTCTACAATCCCTATCATATGCTTTCTTTATATGCATATATGCCACATACAAATTCTGTTTCTCTAAGTATTTTTCACATACAACCTTCAAAACAAACATGTGATCCACACATCCTCTACCATACTGAAGCCACACTGTTCTTCCCCAGTCTGATGCTTTATGCATGCCACTACCCTCTAAATTACCACTCTTCCATACAACTTAACAATTATGTTCAACAAACTTCTATTTATACTTGATCACCATTTCCCACACAACATGATAGCACCAGGAACAAAGACCACATTCGCTCCCATCCAAAATCTAGCTATCATGTGCAATGCACTAAAACCACAGGCCCCTATCCACAACCAAGCTCAACAGACCTTTTCATGATTTCCCCTGGCTACTTCACTTGCCCTGGTTCAGTCCACAGACTGGAAGTCAACCCCTGTATACCACACCTTTCCAATGCAATCTATCCTACGCACACATTTCACACTCCTGCATGTTCAGGAGCTGATCATTTAAATTTTTTTTCACTCCATCCTTCCCTTTCCAATTTGGTTTCCCCGTTCTCCTTGCCCCCTCCACTTCTGACTCATATATCCTGTTTGTCAACCTCTCCTCACTCATTCCCCCTACATGTCCAAACCATTTCAGCACATTCTCTTCGGCTCAACCAACTAAACTCTTTTTATTGCCACACCTCTCTCTTACCCTTTTATTACTTACCCGATAAAACCACCTCACACCACATTGTGTCCTCAAACATTTCATTTCCAACACTTCTACCCTCATCTGCATATCCTCATCTAGAGCCCATGCTGTGCATCCATACAATATTGTTGGTGCTATTATACCTTCAAACATATCTAATTTTGCCCTCACAGATAAGGATCTCTCTTCCCACACATTCTTTCATGCTTCCATACCCTTCATCCCCTCAACCACCCAATGACTCACTTCTGTTTCCATGGTTCCATTTCCTGCCTTGTCCACCCCTAGGTATCTAAACACTTTAATTTCTTAAGATTTTCTTCATTCTCACTCACAACACAAACTTATGCCTCTGTAATTCAAACATACCTTACCTTCATACAATGGCACTAGGTATGCATTCCACTAATCTTCAGACACCTCAACATGATCCATTCACACTCTGAAAATCCTAACTAACAAATCTAAAAACACAGTTACCTCCCTTTTTAAGAAAGAAAGAGATTAAAGAAAAGAAAATTACCCACATCTCCTGCTTGTCACAAAATGCGACTAAGAGGTGAGGGATGGAGACCAGAAATCCTTCCCTCCAGTATTATTACTTTCCAAAAGAAGAAACAGAAGAAGCCAGGTACGTTCATTAATCGAAGCCTTCCAGCTGGATACTCATCTCAATGACATTGGAGGGGAGAGTGATAATTGACAATGTTAAATAAAGAAACGGGCTGTACGTACCTCCTTCAGTTGGAAATGTAATATCCTCTCCTCTCAGGTCATCATCACTATCATAATCATCTATTGGTCGTCTACGCAACTCTTCTGATCCAGAACTGAGACCGGCAGAGCCTGACTGCCCACTAATGGGTGTCATGGCTACACTTCCTGGGGGCGTTACATGGTTGGGTGGAGTGATGGTGCCATAAGTGGTTGCTACCACAGAATATGAGGGGGCAGTGGGGGCTAAGTGTGAGCCAGTTGTCTCCTGGAAGCCCGAAGCTATGTAACTAGGCTTATGGGAAATGTAATGGTGAGGAGCAGATGAGAGCAATGAAGACTGTCCATGAGGCTCCAAATCTTCCCACCAAGGGGGCTGCAGCAATCGTAAATGAGGCCGCAGAACCCAATGGTCATTTGTAATACCAGACCCCTGGTTATTGGTTTCACCACTAATGCGCACCAAGTACTGAGAAGTGGGCGTTCCCTGCCTCTCATACACCACCCCCTCTACAAACATCTGTTGGTCTTTGTTCAGTCGCACAACAACACGTGCCCCTTCCACCAACTGTTTAGCAGATGGAACAGCATCACTTATCACATCAAATTTGCCACTGGTAAAAACATTACTATACAAGAGATCATTATTTGCTTCTGCATCAATCCTCACTATAAGATCACAAGCATTTTTCACATTTACAATCACTGCTGGATAATAATGTAGGCCACGTTTGGCTAAAACCCTATGCCCCTTCCACTCACTCAGGTCAACAGGTGCCCGAGCAACACCTTGTTGTGAGGACCACATTTCTGGAGTTCGAGGCACTTCTCCCCCTTCACGTGTTTCACCAGAAACATGGGATGGAAGTGTTGCCTGTGCTGCCACATCAACAACACTCTTAAAAGTTGTGTATTGTTTGGGTTGAGAAAACTCCATCTTTGAGCTTGGTGACTGAGAGAGACGATTTGTGGTGCCCTGAGTGCCACCTGACTGGGAATGGGCTAAAGGGGGCACCATATGGGGCACATGAATTGAATGATGCCCTCCATTTCCTAACTGATGCTGGAGTTGCTGTGACTGTTGTGATGGTTGAGGCAGATGCTGTGGTTGGTGAGGTTGCTGCACATGAACTTGCTGCTGCAGCATCTGTTGCTGCTGTTGATGCTGATGTTGCAGCTGTTGTTGCTGGTGATGATGATGCTGTTGTTGTTGTTGATGATGGTGTTGCTGTTGATGAAGCTGATGATGGTGCTGCTGATGAGCTTGATGATGATGTGACTGCTGAAGTTGAGGTTGCTGATGTTGTTGCTGCTGATGATGATGGTGTTGATGCTGTGGTTGCTGATGATGCTGCTGGTGTGGTTGTTGTTGCTGTTGATGCTGAATATGTTGCCGCTGCTGTTGTTGCTGTAGCTGCTGTAACTTTTGCCTTTGCGGCTGCGGGTGAAGTTGCAACTGCTGTGAAGAGCCATGGGATCCTTGATATTGTGGGATTGTTACCAGTGTTGCCTGGTGCTGAGAATGTATACCTATGTGAGCAGATACAGTGGCAGTGTGAGAAATGGGAGGGGTCTGACAGGCAGGTGCAAGTTTCAGCTGATTGCTAGGATGAGAGAGTGAATTCCGTTGAACAGTTAGCACTTGAGGAGCCACCCCATCATGGGCTACCAAGGCATGAGAAACTACAGCATGGTTGGTACTAGTCATGTTGACTGGCTGTGAAGGAACTGGAGACTCACTGGAAGAGTGTATATCTTGGCCACTACCACTACCTCCATTTCCACCACCACCATCCCCACTACTTCGACCTGCACCTGCAGTGTTCACCCGGAGGTCTTGCGGTGTGCTTTCTGATAAATTTACTACAGCAGCAGGTACAGACACCACAGGGCTACCTACAGCATCTGGAGCTGAAACTGAGGGACTTCTTGTTGCAGTTGCTGCAGAAACTATTGAATTTGTTACAGATGTACTGATGGAAGGGCCTCGCAAGGGAGTAGATGCTGGAACCATTAAGCCGGTTGTAACTGTTGCTGTGGTTGTTGCCAATGTTGTGGATTGATCTCGAGGACCCAATAACGGTCTTGGTCCCTCATGCATATCCTCCAATTCCGATGGATCAAATTTCCGCTTCTTGGGTAATTTGCAAACATCATGGACAGGATGCTTCTCTTCCCTTGCTGAAGTTAAGACTGGGGCCAAACCTCCTGTTACTGCTGCTGTGGTGGAACACTGGCTCCAGCTTACAGCACCAACTCGTTGAGTACGACTTACTGTGGCAGCAGGCATACTGGAGTCGGTAATGCTGCTCTGGCTGCTTACCATAATATTTTCATCCCCAGCAGCAGCAGGGGGTGCTCCCTCAGCGGAGCTACTGGGGTCATCACCTCTACCTCCAGGTATGGCATCCTTTCGGACCCTCACTGACCCGTGATCCTCATCTTTCTTGCCATGGGATATGTTATTTCCTGGAGTTGTGTTTGCTGGGGGAGGCTGCTGTGTGGCAGAGTCCCCCTCCCGGCGGGTGGTGGCTCTAGCCCCACGACCAGTGCTACCCGAAGCCTTGGATTCTGTATTGCGTTTGGCTCGGTTGCCCCCGCGCCTATTCATCGTGACGGTCATCCATAGTTATGATGCTGAGGACCACTGGCTGCTCATCAGAGCACCAGGTAAGCTTCATAGCAGCTATGGGCCCTCACAGCTGAAAAAATTTTACAAGTATTAATAAATTACCATAAAAACTAGTTGCATAATATTCATAATACTTAATCCTGAATTCTTTTGCAAAATGTGAAATCATGAATATATCATACCATCCAGTCTTATCAAACCTTAAAGAAATAAAACTATGATAAAAAAAATATTCAGCCTTGTCCTACACAGTAATAGTCACCACTGAAAATTTTTCATCTTCAGCCAGGAAATTTTCTGTAATAAATAAGAATGAGCCCTCTACGAAAAATCTTTATCTGTGTAAGTCATTTAAAAAAAATTGTAACCTTTGCACCAGTAATCACAAAAATACCCTTCCCTTTTCAAAATAGCTAGAAGCTTTCAGCTCCTTTCTCTGTACCTACTGTTGTGCTGTTACTTTACACCTACAACTTCAGCATGCACCTACATAAGGTGCAGTTCACTTACAGTTTCTCGTCTTCATCTTCTATCATTAACTCCATTCCCAATTTCAAGGGATTAATCAAGCCCATACAATTTCTCAAATCACTTATACATCCATGTACGGTATCTTCAAATGAAATACGAATTCCATGCTAACAAAAACATTTATCATATTTTCAACTTAAGGTGATCTGTTGTGAGCTCTAATATCAAATTCTTAATAACATGTCCAAAGGTTGAGTGAGAAAATGTTAGTCTTTTCTATAATAGTGTAACCTTAAATAACTCAATATTGCAGGGAATATAATCATCCCTGAAAATATGGGATTAAATAATGCAAGACTAATAGTAACATTTCTAAAAATCATTAAACCTACGAAAACCTTTTCTAACTCACTTATGATCCTGGATTTTCATTATTTTCAGTGTTACATTGGAAATATAACAGTGCTATTGTTGTCTGCTGCATCCCTCCACATGATGAAGACTAACAGTCCTGAAATGTATTCATTCTTTCCTCTACGTCTATGTGAGAATGCAAACCACCACACAAACTTAACAGTTATTAGATGTAAACATGAGGCCAAAACAGTTATTTGTAAGACTACATCAAAAGTAAGTTTTGGCAGCTTTTAGAAGTTTGGTGAGGTTTGCATGGGTTCTATTGATTCATACAACTTTGACAAATTATCATCTTGCTTGACCCCACATTTCCCACAATCTAAATGGCCTTCCCCACAAATGACATTTAACAGCACTGGATAAAAGAAGGAAAATAAATCCCAATATTCCATATAAAATTCTAAGAGTTACCACTGTTAAGAGGGTGACATGACTAATTTAAAAATTCAACTTAACTTCATTCAATCTATTTGCAACCAGTTAAAATGAAGGATAATACTAAGAACACATGAACATTTTTCAGAGCCAATTGATTCTTCCAACAGCAAGAGAAAATGGTATGGCAACAATGCCTTTCCAAACTACAATATACTGACCTCAGTCTTGTCTATGTGTTCAGGTCATTTTACATCAGATGTCAATATTCTCCTTAAACAACTAAAAACAATCATCACATCTAAATTACACATCAGAAATCAATTTAGAGCCCAGCTAGATGTCGCAATCCTTGTGAAATCTTAATGTTAAACATAACAATGTATTTTGCTCATATATTCTACTGTATATGTATACCTGGATACCAATAAAATTCATATGCATGAGACTGTTGTTCTTGAGGTAAATCTTTAACATCAATGCTGCTCTTTGCTTCATTGGCAATCTTATAAACTGTCCTCAGACAGATTACACCAGCTTCTTTTTCTTGGAGTTAAAACATCCTGTACAATAAAACACACCTACGAATTTCACTGCAATTTGATCAGTCATAAAATACAAGCTACGATTGTCCTTTAATTTTCATAATTAAAAATCAAACCCAAAAATGACCAATACAGCATGAATCTTAGAGGATCATAGAGGCCAAAATGTGGTCTCTACTCCCCCACCCCATCGTATTTTCAACATTCCGGTATCGTAATTACAAACGTGAATTTCCTTTTTTCCTGTAAGGAAGATGTGAGGGCAACTCCCAGAGACGTGACCACTAACATTGGGGTACGAGAGAATATATGAGACCTGCCTTACTCAAGCATAACCCTGTGAAATTTAACATTACCAGATATATGCTATGCAATGGTAACAACACTGTGCGAGCCCACATACCAAATCAGAGGAAGTAGTCAACTCGTTTTCCAAAAAAATATCCCCAGATCGCCTGCAGGTTCAGTGTCAGAGAGAGCAACAAATAAGACAGCAACATCAGCCAGCCAGCCATTCGCCTCACAACCCTGCGCCCACCCGATGAAAACAAAGGAAAACATTGCTCTCTCCACCCTCCCCTTACGTCCGTTTTATTAGGTTTTGATGCCTACAGCAAGCGTAACAATCTGTCTGCCATACAGTGAGAAGGAGAACATACCTGGCATTGATTAAAAAGAACGAGAGTGGGAGCAATATGGATCAATGTCTTTCCCACCTCTCCCCGACACCACACACACGGATACGACTGCATACAGGATACAACACGGAGCACACATCGCACTTTACGCACTTTTGTTTATACTTTCACACATCAGTTTTGTATACGCTGAGAAAAACTTAATTTTAATAGATATAATTAACTGATGTGAAAGAAATCAAGAAATTTGTCTAAGCATACTTGCTTACAAGATAGGAGGGATTTTCTTCCATATTCGCATCATTAATGACATATCCAACCTTGGGTGAATGGGCCTGCAAGCTGAGCTGTGATTGGCCAAAATAAAGTCACGTGACTTAGTCGCGCACACTCATTGGCTACCTGTTCCTACTCATGCAAGAGCAATCACGAAAAAGCAGACGACAAATTCACATAAAACATTAGAGGACTTCATCATTAATAACAAATATATGCAACTGACGATATATTATGTCCCGTTTACAATTACAAGAGACCTGATATAAGTGTTCAATATCGACACTACTCCTATCTTGATGCTTTTGCAGACAATTTGTTTACATTATAAGTTCACACAGTAAAGCTGGAGTGAAACATAAATTTCCTTACTGTCTCAGTTACAGGGGTCCTCAGTCCTTGGCTAAAGGCGCAGGACATTACGCACCCAAGAGCGTTCTATTCTAAAGACGGGTTCGATCAACGTGAGCTGCCGCCAGTCATTTCGAGCCTTGCGTCCTCATGACGGAAGACCACAAATTCTATGTAGTAACACCACCAACTCTCCGGTTGCCAACGTATGTTTTATCGCCCCCGAACTAACTTCATGATTTTGTTTTCTTTACTTCTCGAAAGAGGTCTAACGGCAGTTTATTAATTTCTGGATTTAAATCAATATCAATAAAAGAGACGAAGTCCTAATTGACCTTTATGAGTGGGTGGCGGGAAGGTGGATACCGGGCCTACGGTCTTCATCCATTTCTTCATAGTCGCTTCTTGCAACATACCTGTTGCTTCTCGTCTTAACATAATTAACTGAACTGAATATATGAAACACGAGCAGTGTCCTTTAAAGATGCATTATATTGAGCGTAAACGATGTGCTATACTGGCGTCGGCTTGCTGTCAATGGACTGAACCAAGGCATGTGAAGCGTCTGGGTTAAACCACGGAAAGGTCTGTGGGGCCTGGATGTGGAAAGGGAGCTGTGGTTTCAGTGCATTACACATGACAGC